>ONZA01014490.1:29361-40000 GCA_900322205.1 Kewa caespitosa | reverse complement strand
AGAATAGTTATAATAAATTAACTCAAAATAATTGACCCAAAATATTTTAAGTGAGCCCACTAAAACATAGGGAAAGAAACATTAGAACATAATTTACAAATTGACACAATAATTTATATGTATATATACTTAAGGTGTTTAAATATTTTTAATAATTTCTAAAATATTCAAAATTTATGGGGGATTACAAGTCGTGAGAGCTCCACTCACTCCGTTGGATCTAGGCCACGGCCTAAGAAGAATGAGATGAACATCCTGCAAGCGACCAAGGGAAAACTACCCGAAACCTCTTGGAGTCACCGCTCATACAACACGGAGCGAGCAAACTTTGACTTGCGTTATTTTTTGAACTCGCGCAAAAAGGAAGGACCAGTTCTTTCTGAGGAATTTCTCGTCAACCTCCGCCACTTCCTTCGCAAGAAAGAAGAGGAGAAGCGACCGGGGGGCATGGGTTTCAAGCCTTATTTTCCATCCCGGCCGGGGAAATTGTCGGAGTACGCCACCACGTGCGTACAGATGGGGTTGACCACGCAGCCCCCATTTGCTGACATGATTATGAACCAGCCAATCCCTCAGGAAGTGAAACTGGGTAAAATGAAAAAGTACAGTGGTACCTCCTCACCACATGAACACCTGATGGCGTATGACGCTGCAATGATGACCCACAACCGAACCGAGGTCGTTTTATGCCGATTCTTTGTGGGAACCCTTGAGGGCCTCGCCCTCAAGTGGCTCAACTCGCTCCCGCGGGGCAACATGTACTGCTCAGACAGTTGGCTGACCTCTTTGTAAATCCCTTCGCAGCTAACGAGCGGGAAAGCAAGATGGTCGAATACTTGCTAAAAGTCAAGGAAGGGCAAGACGAGACCGCAAAAAAGTATGTGCAGCGGTTCGCGAATCAGTGCCTTGAGATCGAAAACCTCTGCCAAAATATCGCGTGTTGCGCATTCATCAACGACCTACTAGACGGGACCGAGATAAAGATCGAGCTGAACCGGCGAAAGACGATGAATCCGAACATGCTGTTTAACGAGGATCGCGACGTGGCAATGCAGATCATCGCGTCGTGGGGGCTCTCAAATTGCAATCTGGTTACCGGGAGTGAGAGGAATGGCAACAAAAGCAAAGGATAACCACCTCGCCACGATAAGAAAAACAAAAAAAGAAGTGGTGAAACCCTCAATGTCGAAAAACCTCACTTTAAAAGAGGTTGAGGTGGCAGAGGAGGGCGAGGTGGTGGAGGAAAAAACCAGGGCAAGCCCGCTTACAAGGCCCTAGAAGCGCCAGAGGTCAACAAGATGTTGAATTGTTATTAAGAAGTGGTCTATGCAAGAATGGACCAAAAACTCATACCAAAAGCGACCCCAATTAAGGAGTCAGAGAAAGGTGGGCACTACTTCTGCCACTACCACCAAGAAAATGGTCACTCCACGAGATACTGTCGCGAACTCGGGCGCAATCTCGCGAAGTTGGCTAAAGAAGGGAAAATTAGTGATTTTTGAAAGATATGAACAAGACCTCCGCATCGAAGAACCAGGGGGCAAGTAGCTCAGTCGAGTCATCCAACTCCGAAGCGACCAATCACAAGGTCGCTTCAATCATTTCTGGCGGCCCCGCGTGCGAAGGTGTGACATCAAAGGCAAGAGAAGCACACTTGCGTTCTCTTGGCCAGACCATGCTGGTCAAGAAGTGTCCCAAATTTGGGAAGTCCATCACATTTGATTAGTCCGATGCCAGGGCACTTCAGTACCATCACGATGACCCCCTGGTCATTGAAATCAAGGCATCCAATACCTTGGTGAAGCGAACAATGATCGACATCGGAAGCTCTGTCAACGTCATCACATCTTACTGTCTAGTCGAGTTAGGCTACGACCAAAAGAAAATTGTCCCTGTAAGCTATCCAGTCTTTGGCTTCGGAGGAAACGAGGTAATCCCCATAGGATTTGTTCAACTTCCAGTCCGCCTGGGACCCAGAATTTTGCTCGTCACCTCGTGGCTGAGTTTCTGGTAGTTGATGTCCCCATGTCGTATAACATCATCTTAGGTCGGCCCACACTCACTGCCATCAACGCAAACGTCATGATTTGTATTCTCACAATGAAGTACTACAACGATGACGGCGAGGTGGGAAAGCTATTGGGAGACCAGAAGGCCGCGCGGTAGTGTGACATCAAATGTCTCGGCAAGCCATCACCCGCCATACCCGGCGGGGTGACTGACTCGACAAAGCTTTTCATCGTGGATGAAGTGAAAGAACCTGAGCACAAGAAGCATAAAAAAGAAGACGTCGCCGGCTCGAGTAAAAGTTCGATGCAAACGCCCAAAGTGGAAGACAAGAAGAGTCAGAAGGTGGAAGAGACACAATGCCTTATGTTGGAAAGGCCGGGCTTTCACTAGTACGACCCCGAAAACTGAGAACACGAAAGAGCTGAGGCTGTGGGTGAAAAATTTAAGCTCGTCCTCGACCCTACCCGACCAGACATAATCACCTATCTGGGGGTAGATCTAGAAGAAGAAATGCGAAGCGAGCTAACCACCCTACTTCACGAATATCAAGATGTTTTTGCCTTCAGCCCGGAGGAAATGCCTAGGATCAGTCCAAGCCTGATTGAGCACAAGCTCGGGGTCGACCCTAGAGTGAAATAGAAATGGCGCCACCTCGGAGAAGAAAGAAGTAAGGCGGCATCAGCAGAGGTGGAAAAACTACTTGAAGCCGGCTTCATTAGTGAGTGCTAGTATCCCAAGTGGCTGGCCAACGCGGTAATGGTCAAGAAGCACAACGGGTCATGGAGAATGTGCGTGGATTACATCGACCTAAACAAGGCTTGTAAAAAAGACGACTTCCCGCTGCCACGAATCGACCAGCTCGTGGATTCTGCCACAGGTCATGAGCTTCTCAGCTTCATGGATGCGTTCTTAGGATATCACCAGGTGTTTACGCAGAAGAAAGATCAGAAATCCACGGCCTTCATCACCGACGACGTCGTATTCTGCTATACCATGATGCCGTTTGGCCTCAAAAATGCTGGGGCCACATTCCAAAGGATAATCTAGAAAGTCTTCAGAAAACAAATTGGCCGAAACCTGGTGACATATGTCAAAGATCTGATCGCCAAGAGCAAGATCGTGTCAGATCACGTCACGGACCTCCGAGAGACGTTCGAGACACTGCGAGGTCATGAAATGAAATTGAATCCAAAAAAAGTGCGTTTTTGGAGTACGGGGTGGGAAGTGCCTGGGATTTATGGTTAATCAGCGCGGCATCAATGCGAACCCAGAAAAGGTTCAGGCCATTCTAGACATGACGTCACCTCGTTGCATGAAAGAAGTCCAAAAGCTGACCGGTTGCATCGTTGCGCTCAACGCTTCATGTCTAGGGCCGCTGACAAATGCGCACCTTTCTTTGCCACTCTGAGGAAGGGGGCCAAGTTTGAATCGAGTGAAGAAGCTGAGTCAGCCTTCGAGAGGCTGAAAAATTATTTGAGGTTCTTACCTCGCATCGCCTCACATGTCCTGGGAGAAACACTCTTCATCTACTTGGCATTGTCAGATCAAGCGATCGCGTCAATCCTTGTACGGGAAGAAGGAAGGGTCCAAATCCCCGTGTATATTCCAGCCACGCCCTGACAGGGCCAGAATTTCGTTATTCAACCCCAGAGAAATTTGAACTAGGCTTGGTTATCAGCTCGAGAAAGCTGAGGTCGTATTTCAGTTCTCACCCCATCACAGTTTAATCAATTAGCCATTGAAGAAAATACTGGATAAATTTGACTCCTCCGGGAGGTCGCAGGTGTGGTCTCATAAGCTCACAGATTACGACATCACCTACGAGCCACGTAGAGCCATCAAGAGCCAAGCTCTTGCTGATTTTATTGAAGAGCCCACCCCGACTGATGAACAACCTATGTACTGGACTGAGAGCTAGGAAATCTGCGTCGACAGGTCCTTCTGCAAGATTGGCAGCGGAGCCGGAATCGTCATTACCTCTTCTGAGGGAGACGTCTTTGAGTATGCAATGAGGTTCAAGTTCATGGCCTCAAATAACGAGGCGAAGTATGAAGCCTTGCTGACCGGATTGAACATGGCTAAAGCTGCAGGAGCGAGAAAACTCAAAATCAAGATGGACTCGCAGCTCGCAATTTCACAGGTCTCCGTAGAATACGAGGCAAGAGAAGGGAGTATGAAGGCCTACCTACTGAGGGTGAAGGCCAAGATTCTGAAGTTTGAGGAGGTCAAATTACTTGACATACCCAGGTTAGAAAATCAACATGCTGACGCGCTGGCCCGCCTCGCCAGTTCAGCAGTTTCCGGGTTCCCACGGAACATCTTCTGGGAGGAACCGGAGAAGCGGAGCATTGACACTGAGGTCGCAAAATAAGTGAACTTCCTTGATCGCAGTGATGACTGGATGGCCCCCATCATCACTTGGCTCCGCGATGGCCAATTGCCCGATGACCCAGAAGAGGTCAAAAAAATGAAAACAAAGTGGAAATGGTTCATATACTGTGACAACGTCTTGTACAAGAAGAGCTCAAAATACTGAAAACAAAGTGGAAATGTTTCATATACTGTGACAACGTCTTGTACAAGAAGAGCTATTCCAGTCCACTACTGAAGTGTGTCTCGCGGACTCAAGGAAAAGAAATCATGCTTGATCTACATGACGGAATATGTTGAACTCACCACGGAGGCTGTACGTTGGCTGCCAAGGCGCTCAGACTGGGTTTCTACTGGCCCACAGCGCAAGGACACGCCACCAACCTCGTGCTCACTTAGGAAAAGTGTCAGCATTACTCCCCAGTTGCAAGACATCCCGTCACTGAGCTCTCGCCTATTCAAGAACCACTACCCTTCAGACTGTCAGGCATGGACATCTTGGGCCCGTTCCCGATCGCCCCAGACCAGCTCAAATTCTACATCGTTGCGGTGGCCTACTTCACAAAATGGATCAAAGTCAAAGCCGCAAGAACCATCACGGTCGCCGACGTGACCAAGTTCATCAAGGAGAACATTCTGTCTCGCTTCGGTGCCCCAAGAAGTATAATTTTTGACAACGGACGTCAGTTCGATACCCCCAAGCTCACAGATTGGCTCGCCGAGCTCGGAGTGGAATGTCGCTTCACTACTATTGCGTGACCCCAGTGCAATGGTAAGGTCAATTCCAATTCCAAGATCATCCTCAACAGGCTCAAAAAGAAGCTGGATAAGGCTAAAGGGCTGTGGGCTGACAAACTGTTTAAGGTCTTGTGGGCCACAAGGACCACCACCAAAGCTGCAACCGGATAAAGTCCCTTCATGCTAGTATACGGTAGCGAGGCAGTGCTACCAATCGTGCTCACCCTACAGAGCCCTCGTGGAAAAGGATTTAACGAGGCCGATAATGAGCTAAAGCTCAGGCAAAACCTGGACCTTCTCCCCGAGGTACGAGGTGACGCATTGCTTTGCATGGAAATCTACAAATAGGCATGGCTAACGCATATCACCGCAGGGTCAAGGTAAAAAGCTTCAAGGTGGGCGACCTTGTGAGATGGAAAACAAAGTCCACTAGGAAGCAAAATGAAGATGGCAAACTCTCCGCGAACTGAGAAGGACCATATAAAATAATGGAAGTAGTACGACCTGGCACTTACCGTCTCAAAGACATGACCGAAAGGAAACTTGAATGACCCTGGAACATCAACAACTTGAGGAAGTTCTATATTTAGATTTTCTCGTGAAAACGTGCACCTAACATGAGGTCCCACATGGTATGGGCTCCCCCAAGAAGCCCTCTATATTTGTTATTTTGCTCATCACGGAGTAAATCGGGGTTGGCACCCCAAACAACCATGTCAATGAACTAATTAACGGGGTGAGCACCCCCAAATAGCTTAGTTTTTGTTCCTAATTCATCATGGAATTAGGAGTGGGGTCGGCACCCCCAAACAACCATGAATAAAAAGTTCTATTATTCACATCGCATTATTCCTTTTGGTTAATATTTTAACCCTCCTAGACCCCACCGAGGCGTGATTAAATAAGTAGGAGCACATGGCTTTTTGAACTTATTACAATCACTTCGCGATGTATAAAATTCCCATCATGGGGAATATCACAAATAAGTGGGGGCATCTCGCAAAATTTACTTATTTGTGACATCTCTTACCATCACGGGTAAAATATCAAATAATTAGGAGCACATGGCTTCGCAAGAAATTATTGATTTTTTCACCTCGCAAGAACAATTCTCATCATGGAGAATATTCAAACAAGTGGAGGCACATCGCAATCAACTAGTTGTTTTAAGATTTAGCTTGTTATTGGGGGCATGTACCTCATATGCGGGGTGAAACTACTTGATTGCAAAAACAAGCAAAATCCATAAAAACGCACGAAGTCAAGAAATTGTAAACTGACACCAAAAGTTGTGGTAAAGCAAACAAATGTACAACATGAGAGAATAAGCACAAAATTAGCCTTAAAAGGCAAATGTTTGGGTCCAAACAAAAATTACAAGGAACGCGACCCCAACAGTCACGTCCCAAGAAATAAGCATGTGGACTAAACCTTGGTTCTCCTAATCTTGCTCGACCCCGGGTTCCTCGATCAGCGGTGAGCTCGCCCTCTGCGTCCTCTTCCTGCGCCTCGCGAAATTCCTTCCAGACGTCATACGCCAAGTAGTCGGCATACTTGATCCTTAGATCCGCCTGGTGGCTAGGATGGGCGCGCGAAATGAAGACTTGCGCGGCGACGGCATGAGTACCGAGGTCGGTCTCGAAAACCTCCCTGACGGCGTCCCTCCAAAGCTTGTCCGTCTCAGTGACTTTGGTCTGGAGTTGCTCATTTCGAGCCCCCATGACCTTCACCAACTCAGCCTCTCGCTGCTGAGATGCAGCGAGCTCGGACTCCTTAAGCACCAGAGCCTCGTGGATAGCCGTCAGCTCCACCTCTGTGGAAGACACGGCCTCAGCAACGGCCCTCTGCGTCTTCTCCTCAGCCTCAGCCACGGCCCGTGCATCGGCTCCATCCGCTTAACTCAACAGTTCCTGCGGCTTCCGGACCCTGACCTCGCTCAGACTGGCTGTCCTGTCGAAGTGACAGACCAGGGTATAGTTCTGCGTGAAGTGGCACAAGTTATCTAAAGGAGGAGAAACTGAAGACCACGTGGACATCAAAAGAAAATAATTATTTGATGAGCGACCTGGAGCACCTCTTCTCGAGCGTGGTCAAGGTTCTTCAGGGCTTCGAGGTGGTCGGTGGGGACCACCTTGCGCATTAGCGAGCGCACTATCTAAGACCTATCACCTCGCGGCTGCCTGTAAAAGCTGGGCTGGGACGGAGTGAGCGACCCCCCAAGCGACAGCGACCCCGACCTAGGGGTCGACGACGGCGGGACGTTAGTCTCAGTATGCTTGCCTGCCCTTCTCTTCGGCCCAAGGGCAGGATCACCTTCACTCTGCCTCTTGAGCATATTACCCCGGCAATCAGTAGAAATGAGGTCGTCGTCACGAGCCAGGGCGTCCCACTCCGGGCCCAAGACGTCTGTTGCAACGGTGGGGCCAGAAGAGGCGACTGCGGCTTTCTCAGGCGTAGGGGACGGAGTTGAGACCGGCTTCGGTGTGACCGGAGTTACGGCGGCGGATGAAGTCGACGCAGTGGACCTCTTGGACATTTGCGTTGCGGCACCCTTCGGCACCTCCAAAGGGGCAACGGGAGCGTCCTAAAAAAAAGATGGGCAGAAAATGACCAAACAAAAACACAAGCAAGGCAAGGAAAGCAAATTTGTACTTACGAGGTCATCCATGTCGGTAAAGGGCACCTTGATTTTCAGGTCACAGTGTATCCTTCGGTGGTAGTACTCCGGGTCGAACTCCCCGAGTTTGTCTCTTCCCTCCCTGCCTTTCGCCCTGAGGCCGGCCTTGGCTTGCTCTGCAAAAGAAAAAGAATCAGCCCGCATGATAGAAGTCACAAAGTGAAAACAGTTTAAGAGTCTTGTAGTAAACTATGGCGGTCATGAAGGTCTGGTCCTCGAACCAGTTCGTGGAACGGCGCCAGTAATTTGGGAACTTGACCAGCTTTTTTGACATCGAGGAAGAGTACTTCCTCGAGTAGGTGAAGAAATTTAGCGTACGCTGGTCAGCCTCCGACAAAGGCAGGCGATTTCTACTTTTATACCGACATCGCTCCGCATCAACAACATTCCACTTTGGAAGGTCCAAATCACCCCCAAGATTCCTCAGGAAGCAGAACTCATCCTTCTAGTCCGGGATGAACTCACCTTCAGCAATCCCACCACATAGTCGGGCCGCTCCAAAATGTAGAAGAATCCTTTGGTGTCAGGACCTCTGTTCACACTCTCTGACACCGTAACCCACACGCCTGAGTCGGAGTCACCCCGTCTACCTTGCAAACGCAGAGAAAGTACGTAATCATGGCCCAGGTATTTGGAGTCAACTACGCCGGAGCCAGACCCAGCTCATTCAGCAATGAGACGGTGAAGTATGGTAGAGGCACCCTGAAACCATAGTCTGCTATCTCCAGATAAGTGGCAATACATCCCTCCGGCACCCGCGTGATCGAGTCCTCCTCACTCGCAGAAACTATCTCATGCTCACTAGGATGCTCAAAATACTCCAAATACTCACGACCGCCCTCCTCGTCAAACACGACGTTAAAACGAAGGTCCCCCGCCTCGATTTAGTCATCCTTGCTCTCTGCGTCGTCATCCTGACGACCTGAGGCAGATGCCTCTGCCGACTGCCTAAGGTCGACGCCTCTGCCTGCCTGGAATCTAAAGGACCAGCAACGTCCTCGGCCGGCACGAAGTGGGCCGCCACAATCACCATGTCGTCGACATCATCACCATCATCCCCGACGATATCTTGAGCACTTTCAACGTTCTAATAAGAAGCCCCGACATCGCCTTGCCCCTCCTCTTCTACAATCGGCGAGGTGGTCTCCTTCGGATCTACCCTCAGCTGAAACCCTTTTTCAGGCTCGTAAAAGGAATGCCCCGAATCTGACCCTGAGTTTGACTCCAGCTCCAACGACATGACCTCTTCCATAGGAGACGCCACTGCTGGGGACTGAATTTGAAAAGGAACAGTAAAAGAAGCAAAGTGTGTACTTACTAGGGGACGACGATATGTATATGGGATCTGGGGTGCTACGGTGTCCGTCGGGCCTAGTGTTATCGCTCTCGAAGCGCAACGAGGCCTCTCCGTGACTCATCGGTCACAGGGTTCGCTTCAAGCGAGCGACCGTCTTCCTTCTCATCGCCCGCCGCCCTGGAGCCGAAGCCGCCGAGGACGGCGGAACGACCCTGTTGCTAACACGAGGTGAAGGAACCACCTCGCTGGGATCCGAAGCTTTAAATATGACATCCCCCGCCTCGCGGGGTGGTGAGGTCACCCAGCTTGGTTCGGAGGGGCATGCCCTACTCGATGTAAAGGCCAAATCAGTTATAGTGCGACCTTGGGGGTCAATCACCTGTAGTGGAATATATTCTATGGGGTCTAATCTTCCCTACGCATCGACTCTAACAGCTCAGCTGCGGCAGGGCTTAATTCAGGCGTGTTATTTAAAGGCCCACTCCTCTTTGAAGAGGGACTTGAGAAATTAAAACTACGTGGCAACATTATACAATGAAAATAATAAAGAAGACAGAAATACCTACTGATACAACAACAAGGGACGGGAATTAGGAGAAAACAAACGCAAACTAACGAACTTGCGAAGTGGCGTCAAGAATTTTGGCAGAGCTTCTCTCTCTAGAAAATGCTCTCTCTCTCTAGAAAATTTTCACAAGTATGTGAAATTGTTCGAACAGGGGGCAACAATTATATGGTGAAGGGCAACTGTTCACCTCCCTGCAGTTATTGTGATACGTGTTATGCTGGATGATGAGCCACGTCACCCTAACACGCATAGAGATGCGAGCCGTGCATTGGGATTCGAACCCATGAAGTCCAGGTTGCCCATGACTATGCGACGTCATGACCCACCTGGGGGGGCAAATGTTACACCAAAAATATTTGGCGAAGTGACCACCTCGACGGCGTTACTCCGCGAGCTCAGCACCAGTAGCGAAGAGCGTCACCATGTAACCCCCTCACCTCGCGATGATTGCTTCCTGGGTGATGGCCAGGTCGCTGACGGTCTTCCTCGGTCAACGATACAGCTGGCAGGTCCAGCTGGCAGGCCCAATTATGGCATTCAGCTGCAACCCACAGTGTTTGAAGGCCCATTTACCCAATTAGGGCGAATGTGGCAGGTTTTGATTGGTTGCGCAATCCCCAAGGAGTCTATAAATAGGACCATTGGCCTTCTTTGAAAGGTAACACACTAATTATTCCTTGCAAAAGCTGATTTGCTCACTTCATAGTGAACAGTAGCTCTTGCACCTCCACTCCTGCCTGTGACCTCTTGCTTGTACTGACTTAAGCATCGGAGGACCGTTCCCCGGATCATGCCGGGGGCAGTTCACGTTTGCTCGCTTTGCAGGCATCGAGTGAAGCCGACCTCACGCCCCCTCAAGCTTCTCACCTCGTGCGCGGCCGCCCTTTGACGTATCGAGTGCTCACTACAAAAAACCCGGCAACAAAAATGATACAATGAAACATTATAAATTAATATCCTTTGGTCCAAAAAAGTTAAT
>ONZA01014488.1:19336-35183 GCA_900322205.1 Kewa caespitosa | reverse complement strand
ACCTCTGCCAAATTTATCTATCAAGTCTCAAGAGCTAAGAGTGTATCCAAGCCTTTAAGTAATCATTTTCGAAGAATAATCTCTACGGTTGAAAATCTTCACTGATCCCTATCAAGAAAACTCTATCATCAAATCATTGTAGAGCTTTGAGAGACTCTATTATAGAATGTAATCAAAATTCTTTGATCATAAATACAATTACATTTGAGCATATATTTCAATTTATTAAATTTGCAGATCTTAAAATCTTATCAATAAAAATTTCTGGAAGGCTTAGTGGAACAAATTTCATCTCTGTTTCTTCAAGAATCGAAGTAGAGTTACATGGCGAAAAATCAACATGCCATGTGGTTTCTACACCAAGTTTTGATACCAAGTTACACCCGACATTGTAGTCTCTACAACTGGATCTTGAGGGAGCATTTGTATATACCAAAAGTTTGACTAAATCGATGCTGATTTAGTCGAACTTGGTCTCCACTATTCTAGTGATAGTATCTTATCTTCCTAGAATATAGAATTTTGAATTGTCATGGAATATGTCCACAACTACCCTTGGAGCCTATTAAAGGGACATCGTGCATGGCTTTAGAGTAGATTAAATGGAACAAGCTAGAAACCAAAGGTCAGATCACCTGCCTACTACAAATTGTAAGTACTATAGTTCGGGAATAATTCACAAACAACGCCATATAATTCACAAAAAACTCCATTCACCAAACACGAACCCTCAACCCCGGTTCAAGACTAAGCTCTCAAGCCCTTGAACCAAACCACAAAACAAAGTCTGATTGAAATGAATCAAGAGATTCACAAAAGTTGTATTTCGTAAATTAAAAATAATTTTTTCTTCTTTCATATTTTCTTTATTTGTTTTGTTACGTATTATATGTTATAAACATTATTGGTTTATAAACTGACACGCTCGGGTGCACCATCGTAGCCTCTCATGTCTGTCTCTACACCAACTTCCAATTAGTGTTTTCAACATCAATGGCCCCAAATAAGAATTACTCTGCCATCTCCAACAACTCCACTGAATCTACCTCCTATGGTTGTGCTCGTGTTCTCACCATGAGCATGGAGAAGGCTCTCACAGCAGGGTTTTCCAATCAATCATTTGTGATGGCACAAAAGAGCAATTGCGAACATCTTGTGTTTGAATCGGAACAAACTGTTGACAACTACTAGATTGCTGCTTCACTTAACCTAGAGATGATCTCTCCTAGAAGACTTAATATCCACAATCTTGCATTTTCAACATATTGAAGAAGACGACAATCTTGGCTTTTCAACATACTGAAGAAGACAAAAATCTTGCATTTTTTCAACACATCTCCTCGGGGAAGTTGAGAATAACATAACCAACAGTGCTTCTGTAATGCCTCACCGACCATTCTTTTATACCTTAAATATTGGATTTATATTAAGATAGACTAGGAGTATTAGATAGACTCGGAGCATTATCGCCACATTATCTAATTATGTATAATTTAAAATTCACATTGTAACATCTTTATTCAATCTTGATTGGCACATAAATTCTCCTTAGTACTTTTAAATTATTTATGTATTAAATTACTATTACTAGTAACTTCCTATTCTCAACAATATAAACCTTTCAAATATTCCAAACAAATTTCGTTTATTTATAAGTATACATATTATTACGAATTATTACTTATAATATCACACAATACAATTAGCAAATAAATAATAAACCTAGAAATTTAATTATCCTCCCTAAGCACTAACCCAACTCATCTCACACGACCTTTCATATTTTTAATTCCCTTTCTAATCTTTCTTAGTACATTTTGTATATTGATCTTATAGGTCTAGTCTTACCTAGGTTTTACGCAACCTAGGCTCTAATATCACTTGGTTACACTCCTAATTTACCATTCTATTATAAAATGGAATCAGACTTAAATTGAGATAAAATGGGAGTGCTACTGCTCTTTGTTTATCTCAATTTAAGTCTGAATTTCCATTTTATTAATTAATGAAAAATTGGGGGTGTTACAAGTTTCCCTCGTTCCTCACCATGTGTGGACTCCGTATTCTAAACTTATGCCGGATCTCTGCAGCCCACCACAGCTTCAATGATGGTGGCAGAGGCAAAAATCATGGAGGAACAGCTGCACGGAGATGAGGAGTAACCTTGATGAGAATGCATCCATGGAAGTATCAAATTAGCACCCAATCCTAGAAGAAACATAGGCCATGCAAAAAAACCTGAGTGAAGGAACAACTCCATGGCAAGAACCTGAGAAAACAAGCTTGTGACATGAAGGAGCGGGTCCTCGCATCGAGACCTAAACATTTAAGGTTGGAATATCATTAATTTTATTTTGTCGATTAATTGGGAGTCTTAAAAATTATTTAAGTTTTATATTTATTTACGTTACAAGTTGTTTAAGGGTTGTTTCCTTCTTTCGCGAGTTTGAGTCTATTTAGGAAATTGTTTTCTTTCCTATTCCTTTATTTCTTTTCCTAGTTGCATTAGGACTCCTTGGGAGATGATTCTACTCTTTTGTGAGCCTCTTTAAAGGCCTAAGTTCATCTTTATTATTAAGATTTGAAGTTAATAAAAGTTCATTCTTTGTGCACAACCCCTGTTGTTTGTGTGACTCAAATAATCACTATTTGTGAGACTCCAGTAGACCCGAACTTATGAGACTGAAGTTCAACTCACTCTTGGTGAGACTTTGAAAGTTAGTTCTTTATTTGTCAGACTAAACATTAAATAAAGTCCACATCCCAGTTCTTTTATACGTTTTGTGTGACAAAAAGCACGTTGAAGTCCATATATTGTTAGCTTTCTTTCATTTTTAGCTACTAAACAACTACAGCCCAATAAAATCCAAAAAAGATAAATTGAGTTAAGGCCTACGAATTAACTCAAATTCATGTCAGAGCTTGTCCTCGAATCTTCTATGCCTTCATTAAGTCCCAAGATTCAATATTTATCAAAATTATGGAATTCCCATGGATGATTGAAGGATACGGTGCTTCAAGTGTTTTGGTCAGAGACAATCGCGAGTTCAATGTGCCAATAAAGAACAAGTGAAATATGAAGAGTGCAAAAGGGTGAAAACACTTCCAAACTTGGCCAAATTTATTCCTATGAAGGAAAAAGAACAAGCCAAGGCAAAATTATGGACGCAAGGGAAGAACTTGTTCTCGGAGGACAAGTAGAAGTGAAAGATGCAATGTTTTCAAAAGATGATTCTTATCCTTTTCAATACAGATCGTATCTTGAGCATTTTCATTCAAAAGTTGATATTGAAAGACCGCCCAAGTTTGATGAATATTTCGAGGAGGTTGAGAACAAAGGAAGTTTGGAGGATCGTGAGCATGAGGCGGTTCCTCAAGTTTTACACTTATATATACTATCAAGTTGATCATTTACAAGATTAGGATCTACTCTTTTACGCTACTATATATTGAATCTAAGCGTAAACAAAGGGATCTTTGAAGTGAACATGGAACGTGAGTTGGTGGGTGCTAACATACATTCAAGTGTTGCATGTGAATCCTTTGGAGAGTTTGTGGAGACTCGTGAGTATAAGATTATTCTCTATAAGAAAATATATGTTCCATAAATTGAAGATGATGAACTTAGGGATTCATAAATTAAGTTTTTTTTGAAACTAGGGGAACAAATGGAAAAGGGACAAGGCACGGAAATATCAAACTTCTGGTAGAGATGAGTGGTAATGAAGAGCCGAGAACCGCAATGCTAGGAAGAGTCACAAGAATTGTATTTGGTTCCGGTGGTTCTTGTTCTATGGTGCATTCAATACCGCAAAAATCGAGGGCGAATATGTTTGAAGGGCCAAAGTATGATGAGAATGCATCCATGAAAGCTTCCATGTAGCATCTAATCAACGAAGAAACTAAGCCCATGCAAAAGAGCCCAAGTGAAGAAACTTTTCCATGGAAAGAACATGAGAAACAAGATTGTGATATGAAGGAACAACTCCCTGAGTTAGAAGCTAAATGCGATAAAAAGCATTAACAAGTTGGAGCATTTTGCGATTGACTCTTTGGAATGATTTGATCCAATCCATCTGGGTTAAGGTTGAAATATCCTTAATTTTATTTTATAGATTAGTTTGAAGTCTTAGATATTATTAACATTTCCTTTTCATTTACTTTCATAGTTGTTTAAGGATTATTGTGTTTTGTTTTGCGAGTCTAAGTTAGTTTAAGCAAATGTCTTCTTTCTTCATTGATCTCTATTCCTAAATGAATGAGGGCTCCTTGGGAGCTGATTCTTTTGTAAGCCTATTTAAAGGCCTTAGATTGTCATTCATTATTCGGAGTTGAAGTTAATAAATAAATTGATTATTGTGAACAACCCTCGTTGTTTGTGAGACTCTAAATTTTTATTCGTGAGACTCGAGTACGTAAACTAAAACTTGTGAGACTCAAGTTAAACACACTCTTGGTGAGACTTTAAGAGTTAGTTACTTATTAGATTTTTTGAGACTCAAGATTAAATGAAGTCCATATCCTAGTTGTTAAATCTATTTTGTGAGACTTAAAATCGGTTGGAGCCCACATCTTGTTACTTTTATTTCATTTTCAGCTACAAAATAACACAATGAAAAAATTCAAAAAAGAGAAAGTGAGTTGAGGCCTACGAGTTCACATCAACCCTTGGAGCACTCCTTAGGGATATTAGAGAGACGGATGCTCAAATCAAGCATCAGAGTAAAGAGATGTCTACCTTGAACAAGAAGTTGGCAAAGAACGCAAAATCTTTGAGAACAACGATAGTGACAAAGAGTCTGTTAGCATCAAGAGAAAGACTCATTTTACTTTCACCATGAATCAAGTCAAGGATTTGATCGACCGAGCCTTCAACGTAAAATTTGACAGTTCTTAGAATGTCAACCTCATTCAAATGTTTTTAGGGGTTGAAGTGGCCCCTTGAAACTCAAAGCATTGAACTGTCTCCGGCTGCTTTGAGGAATAAGGATATCCAAGGTCTTTGTTCTAGGTCCGAGGTCACATACAAAAAGAGAACACGTAAATTGCCCCTGGCAAGGTCCAAGGACCGTTCCTCCGATGCTTAAGTCACTTCGGGATTATTGATGAAGTACTCAGCCATGTGGGATGCTGAGGGGCGAATAGAAAGTGTAAATAAGCACTTCGGACTCAAGCAATTAGGGAATTAATGCTGAGAGTGAAGCACAATAATTACGCAATTAGTGAGAGAATATTTTATGTGTACCTTCTTGGGATTTGTGCAGGTCTTTTTATAGGGCCTTGATCCTCTTAACCCTAACCAGGGTTAGGAAACTTTCCAGTGAGATGATGGCGCCCTACCGGGCCAGCTGACTCTTGGGCCTCTATATGCCTTCGCGTACCATTCCTATAGAAGAAACATCTGTATATGCCAAGCATATTGAGAAAGGTCATTCAAATCTCCTTGTCTTCTTCATGGATGGTCATGGTCCTCCTTGTGTTGCCGCTAGCAAGGGTTATTGTCCCAAGGTGTGCCTTATGAATAGTGTATTGATGGAAATGCCCTTAGAAGGGGCTACGGTCAATGGTCAACATGGGCCTGAGGAAATGGGCCCAAACATTTTTCCCTCGGATTAGGTCGGACTTCCAAGGTCTGTGCCTGATCCGACCTGTTCTTTAGAACGTGCTTCAATTCTTCAACTTGAATGAGGGGAGAAATATGGAGGTCATGTGGCGGGCAGCTGTGTACAACACGTGTCCGTTGCTCAGGGATCCTAGGATGTTTACAGTGTACTTTCTATAAATAGGTCCAAATTTTCTCATTGTGCTTTTACCCGATCCTAGTAATTTCTAGAGAGAGAAAGTTTCCCCCCTTAGAGAGAGAAATTTCTGAGAAATTCAAGTTCCTCGTCTTTGTTTATTCAAGTGCTTCAGAGCTTAATCTTCAAGTACTTCGTCTTTTAATCTTCAAATACCTCGGTCTGCAATCTTCAACTACTTTGACAAGATCTTTTACTTCAGTCGAGGTTTTAGACTTTCCAGGTAATACTTCGCCCCTTTGTATCTCTTTTTCCAAAGCTTTTCTCTAAATTATGTCTAGTCGGCCATCAGGGTTCTTCTGGTAGTCCGGATCAAGGGGAACGGGATATCTAGGGGGAAATTCATAAACCAAAAGCCGAGTATTAAACTATTAGAGTCCATAGAGAATGGAAAATTAGCTCGTCTTCTTGACTGAGGTGACACAATAGTGAACCAACTCCCACTTAAGGCTTTTGACAGTCACGGGGTAGAGTTGGACGTGGGGAAGCTCGAGGCATTTGGGCAATAATGGAGGAGTATTTATGGCAATCCCAACCCTTTCAGTCATTGAATGGGGTGCAAACCTCCTTCGAGCTTGAAATGCATTGAACCATCTTCTTCGGTGCAGCCCGAGATTCCTTGTTGTAGCAAACCTTTTAGGGTGAGTGTATCGTCTTGTGTACTGGCGAGCTCGGCAGGACCGACGCAGGCTCGAAGATCCATGAAAAGAAGTCAATAGCTCGGAGAAGCACTTCTCATCTTAAAAGGCCTGCAAAGAGGCAGCCTCATAATCTTGGGGATAAGTTCTCGTCACCATCCGTCAAGCCTGTCTTCCTTCGTCCTCGTAGGAGACGAAGGGCCATTTTTTTTAAAGACCTGATTTTTCTTCGTCCCCAGGTACGTTGATTTTATTTTTCCTTATTTTCTTTGTTGTCTTATGGATCGGGCTCCAGCACTGGTAGCAACCCCTTCATCTCCAAAGTCACAGTTTCTTGTCGACCTCCCAACCTCTTAGACCACAGGGTTGTGATGGCTGCCAAGGTATCAGTTCAGGACCATCGAAAGAAGAATAGGAGGATGGTAGAGGAAATCAGATTAGTTGGGCCGTTCCGAACGATGTGGTGTCCTCTACGACGGGGATGTTTGGGTCTCTCAATGACATGAAGTTGGTGAAGCCGGGGCTGAGTAGCAAGGTTATGAGACCGTCGGGGTCTACCATCACGACGAGAAAATTGGTGACTGATTTGGCTGCCCCTCCACCCATTCACACTCGCCCTACTACAGGACTATAATCTTGACCTTTGCCACTTGGCTCCGACAACTGGATGATGATATCTCATTTCATCGCAGACTATAAAGCACAAGAGGTCCAACCGACTTTGGGACTGTGGTTGGCAATTATGTAGGCCATAACCCCCAGCAACACAGAGGAGGGGCTTTTCCATTTTACCGAGATGCCAGAGTATGTGGTTGGGCCACCTTGTCCCAGTTCAAATCATGGTGGAAAGAGCTCTTTGTCTTTCTCAAGGCTTTACGAGACGAGGTAACTGAAGGCATTCCAAAATGGAATGAGGCCGAGTTAATGAGCTCGGCCTTTGAAGGTAGAGGGTCTCGTCCCCCTAAAACTTACCTTGACGCTCGAAAATATTTCTGGTGGGAGGTGAAGAGGGGTCAACTGGAGACTAAAGGCCTAGTGAATATGCCCATGTACTAGCAGCCGTCGCCGAGGTGGATAAAGGATGAGGATTTCCCCGTCCCCATAGGGGTCGGCTTAAAGTGGAGCATGATTACTTTAGCAGTTTATCTTCTTTAGCTCGTTTTCCCTTCTTCATCCCTTTTGTGACTTCTTTCTTCCCCTTTTGTAGAGGCGGTGACGAACACCCTAAAGGAGTACGAGGAGAGAAACGACATGCACGGGAAGACCTCCACTACCGAAGTCCATATGAGATTGCCGAGGACCTCAAGCTTGAGGCGAAGGAGATTCTCAACCCCGTTAGAATTGGCAAATCTCTTAGTGTGTGTTTCTCGTTGATTGTTGACTCATTCTTTTTATGCAGTCCGTACCAATTGGTGTGCCCAATAGGAAGAAAACTTTCTTGTCTGCTGGAGGCAAGAGGTCGAGAGGGAATTCCTCCGACCCCGTCCCTATCCTAACTTCTCATGATGTAGATGAGACGTTGGCCAACCTCTTAGGGACTTCATCAAAGAAGTCCCAAAATGAACTCAAATCGAGGTCCTTCTTGACTGATGGCGGTGTAGAGTGGGTTCCTCCCACTACCAAGGACAAGGGCAAGGGCAAGGTTACAAAGGAGCATCCGACGGGGAAGAGAACAGAGCGGGTCGACTTCGATGCGGAGAAGCAGCTGTCGGATGGGGTGCGCCCTTTATCGGTGTACTTCCAGCGCACCAAGGAGGGGAAGATGAAGGTTCCATCCAGCACTTCATCCCCATCGAGGACCTCACCGACATGGAAATGTATTCGGGGTTGACTCGGAGCATTGCATTGAAGTCGGCCCACCAGATTTGATGTCTGACTTAAGTGTCATTCATTCGACCCTTTGGATGAGGGCAAACATTCTTTGCTTCAGATCTATCTCTCCATGGCCCACTATGACTTGGTGAACGGTAACCTCCAAGCGTAGCTGAAGAATGCCAAGGAAAGTCTGAAGGTCCACGCCTTCGAGCTTTAGAAGGCTTCCGAGGAGGATGCGGCTACTCAGAAGAAGGCCCAGGAGGAGGAGCTTGCCAGAGTGGGGGTTTTTCTGGCGAGAGTCGAGGCTAAAGCTAAGGAAAACTTGACGAGGTTCGAGGGAGCTGAGGCCGAGGTCTCGAAGAAGGTGGCCGAGGTGAATTCCCTTCGTAAAAAGGTGAAGGATTTGGCCAAGAGGAAAGAGGGTCTGCTGGAAGAGGCCTTCATGGAGGTCTACGAATCGGTAGCTGGCTTCAAGACTGTCCGAGCTACCGCGGTGGTGAAGCGGATCGAGGATACCCAAGGTCCCGAGGCCTCCCAGGAGATGAGGGCCAAGTTGGAGAAGATATTGGCTTACTCTCCTCGAAGGGAATTCGTCTATGACCCCTTGTTCAGTTCGGATGACGCCATCAATGTCGGCCCTTCCTGCTCTACTGGTGGAATTATTTACATGATGCATCCCAAGGACTAGCGTAACGAGGCTCTTCAGTCGGAGTCATCAGCAGCCAAGGATGATGAAGCCGAGCAGTAGGGCCGATCAAGGTCATCCAAGTGGGCCTCTCACTAAATACAAACATGGTAATGTGTTGGCCTGCTAGTTATCCATATTATCTCCAAGGTTGTTCTTCGTCGGGTGAACACATGGTAATTGGTAGGCTCTTGTGCTCTATGAGAGGTCTGGTGGATCTTGGCGTGTTACCTAGTACATGGTAGTGGGTTGGTCGACCTGTTCCCTTTGTGGTGTAAGGTAGTTTTCATCATATAGTACATGGTAATGTGTAGGTCGTCCCTCTATCATGTGGAAGGTCTTTTGGCCTCTCATCTGCTCGTCCCTACATGGTTGCCTTTTGTATTCTACCCTTTTTTGTAATTAGATTATTCCTGTAATTTGTAATGTTAAGGCATTTTGCCCAATTTTAACAAAAAAGTGCTCTCTGTCTTCGTGACCTCTAGTGTGAATTCCGAGCTTATTTCCTTTTTCAATTGAAGTGTTTGTTTAAGTAAAAATCAAACCGACGTGTTAAACTTCAGGTTTATCTTGTTGTATTTCCCCCTAATCATGCCCCTACTTAAACAAAAAGTTTTCATTCCATCCGAAGTTAGATGAGATAGTGTGATGGTTTATCGTCCGTGTCGACGAAGGGGTGGGTTATTTCCCATATTTACCCCGGGGGTGGGACATTTTAACTAAGCCAATTTTTTTTTATTTTTTTTTATTTTTTATTTTTTTTATTTTTTTTGCAAACTGAGATGTTTGCATGGTCGTATTCTGGTTTTTGTTCTTTAAACCCATTTTCAAGCAGTTCGTAGCTTTGCCCCCGTGATGGGATCATATTCTTTAAGTGGTCCTCGTGGTAGCACTTCGTTAAGTGTTGTCCATGAAAAGACAAGGGGAGATCAAATCTTAAGGAATGAACTTTTTATTCTTGACTGTTGAGGGGTGCTGACCCCGAGGTAACTTCACGATGAGCTCTTCATATGAGAAAGAAACATAGGAGGCTTTTTGGGGGTGTCTACCCCTTGAACAAAAGATGGAATGGGCTATGGCGAGCTCATATGTGGAATCGAAGTAAGTTGTTGATGTTCCGGGACCTCGGAACCTTGCGTCTATCCAGTGCTTCGAGGCGGTACGTCTTGGAGCCAATAACTTTGGAAACCTTGTAAGGACCCTCCCAGTTCGGCGTCAGTTTTCCTTCTTCATTTAGTCTTCTGACGGACTCCATTTCTCAGAGTACCAGATCTCCCACGTGGAGTTTCCTGATTTTGACCTGACGATTTAATGCTCGGGTCATCTTTTGTTTATACATTTCAGCTCACAGGAGGGTATCACCTCTGACTTCAGGCAAGAGGTCTAGTTGATGTCTGAGCTTTTCGGAGTTCTTCTCTCCATCGAAGTGTTCCACCCTCAGACTTCCTTTTAGGATTTCAACTGGTAGAACTTCTTTCGAGCCGTAGACCAGGTTGAACGGGGTTTCCCTGTGATTGCCTTTTTCGTGGTTCTCGTGGCCCAGAGTTCTTTGATCAGTTTTTCTGCCCATAATCTCTTGGCTCCATCTAGTTTCTTTTTAATCCCTGTTACCAGGGTTTTATTGTTGGATTCCACTTGGTCGGTTGTTTGAGGTTGAGCAACTACCTTGAAGCTGGCTTTTACACCGTTTTTCTCCAACCAGTCAGTCAGGGGTGTCAAACTGTTGCTTGTTGTCGAAGTTGATCTTTCGAGGTGCCACGAACCGTGTAAGAATGTTTTCCAGCATGAATTTTTTCACGTCAAAAGTCGTAGTACTTTTCACAGCCCGAACTTCCACTCACTTCGTGAAGTAGTCGACAACTACTATGACAAATTTCACCTGGCCGGCTGCTGGTGGGAAGGGTCCCAAAATGTCCATGCGCCACTTATGGAAGGGCAGGGGTGCTAGGATGGTTGTAAGATCGGCAGCAGGGAGTCGGGGTATAGGAGCGAAGTACTAGCACTTGTTGCATTTGTTTACCATTTTCACCGCGTCTCTCTGGACAGGGGCCACCAAGAGCCTAAGCAAAGTACTCTGTGCACGATTGTCATGGCCCCTGATGAGCTCCGCATATGCCGTAATGGGTTTCCCGTAGGATTTCTTCCCCTTGGCTTCGTGATACACATCTAAGGAGGGGGTGAGTGAAGGTCCTTTTATACAGGGTCCCATTTTTGAGGACTAACCATTTGGCCTTCCTTTTCATCTTTTGCATCTTCTGGTAGAATCTCATCTCGTAAGTATGAGATGATGGGGTCCATCCATCCATCAGATCGATCTAGGACATTGATGGTTATCGCTTCAATGTTGCGCTTTTCGATCTCTTCCTAAAAGATGTCTCGGTGCACGCCTTTAACCAATGAAAAAGCTAGTCAGACTAGTGCGTCAGCGTGGCTGTTCTCCGACCTAGGAACATGTTTTATGGCCATTTCCTCGAGGTTGCTTATCTCTTCTTTGGCCCTTGCGAGGTAGGCCTTCATTTTGTCTCCTCTGCCTTCGTAACTCCCATCCATTTGAGAAACCACCAACTGCGAATCCATCTGGATTTGTATTTTTCGAGCTCCTGCGTTGCGGACGAGGGCTAAGCCGGCAAGGAACGCTTCGCATTCGGCTTCATTGTCGGAGGCCTGGAATTTGAATCTTACTGCATGTTAAAAAATATCTCCTTCGAGGGAGGAAATTACTACTCCATCTCCACTTGTGGGCCCATATTTTGACCCTGCCGGCATACTCAAGTCTACCGAGCAGCTTCTTCAGCGGCTAGTTTGTGAGGACTACGATCTGATGCTCCTGAAAGTAAGCTCTCAATTTCCTCGAACTAATGAGAGCCTCGAGGGCGAATTTCTCACAAGTCGTGTACCAGAATTCCGCCCCACTTAAGGCATGGCTGGTGAAGTACACCGGCTGTTGTACTTTGTCATTTTCTCTGACCAGTACTGAAGCAACTGCTTTTTCTAATATTGCGAGGTAGAGAAACAAACGGTCTCCTGTTTTTGGGATGGAGATCTGAGGTAGATGCCCGAGGTAGGACTTTAGCTTCCAAAATGCCTCCAGGGCTTCATGCCCCCATCTGAACTTGTTTCGCTTCCCCAATGCTTTGAAGAATGGGATAAACTTGTGTGCCGATTCGTACAAAAAATGATTCAATGCGGCTATGCATCCTATGAGCTTTTGGACGTCTCAAATACACTTCAGAGGCTCTATCTTTTTGACAACTTGCACCTTATCAGGGTTACCATCGATCCCCTTTTGCTAACCATGAATTTGAAGAATTTTCCATTGCGCACCCCAAATACACATTTGCTTGGCTTTAACTTCATTTGATTTTTCCTAACAGCCTCAAAAGTTTCCCTTAGGTCATCTACATTACTGGACGACTTAACGATGTTCGTGATCAGATCATCAACATAAGCTTCTAGGTTCCTACCGATTTGGTCTTTGAAAACATTTTGCACCAATTGTAGGAATGTGGCTCCTGCATTTTGCAGGCCGAATGGCATAATTTTGTAGCAGAATACTCCTTCGTCATTGATGAAGGTTGTAGAGCTTTGATCCTTTTTACTCATGAAGACCTAGTGGTACCTGGAGAAGGCGTCCATGAAGCTCAGTAGCGCATGGCCACTTCTGGAATCTACTATCCTGTCTATCCGTGGAAAGGGAAAGTGGTATTTCGGGAAAGCATTGTTTAGATCGTTATAATATACACACATCCGCCATGCTCCTCTTGCCTTATTGATCATGAAAATGTTTGCAAGCCACTTCGGATACTTACATTCCTTGATGAAATATGCTTCCAGGAGTTTCTATACTTCTTTGGCGGCAGCTTTACTTCACTCCTTCTCGAGGTGCCTTTTCTTTTGTTTCACTGGCTTCAACTTTGGGTTGATTCCGAGGTTGTGTTCCATGAGTACCCTGCTAATCCCTGGCATTTCATTGGGCCCATAAGCAAATACGTCCTGGTATTCCTAGAGTAGCGTGGAGCGTTTAGCTATAGCGTTCTCGTTGAGGTCGTCACCAAGATACATGACACGCTCGGGTCGAGCTGGGTCCAAAATGACCTCCACTTTGCCCCCGAGGGTTTGGCTCTTTCCCGCTCCTTGATTCTAGCATCGAGCAATTCGCACGAGGGGACGTCTATCATCAGGCACTGGACTTTCTATTATCCTTTGGCTTGACCTCTCCTGGTGGGGCCGTTGTCTCATGGACAGTAGTGTTTTCCCTCTTCCCCTTCTTTGATTCTGGCACTTGACTAGTCGTGGGGACCTCTTGTCCCTCAAGGGAACTCTTGCTGAGGCACTGGACGTAACAAGATTAGGTTGTCTTTTGGTCCCCGCATACCTTCCCTACTTCGCCGTCATCTCGTCGGAACTTCATTGTCAGTAGTACCATGGTGATGTGCGCGTTGATTTTGTTGAGGGAGGGTCTACCTAGCAGTGCATTGTATGCCAAGGGTACTTTGACCACCAGGAATTCGGAGATGATACACCTTGCCTCATTCTTTGCTCCTATACTTAGGGGCAACTGTATGCTTCCTATTGGAAGGACTGTAGGGTTCTAGATCTTATACCAAGTATATTAGCTGAAGCGATTAGAACATAATCTAACAATGAGCAGCTAGAACATGATCCCAAGATTCAATTAAAAGCCATGTAGTAACATGTATAAGGATGTTTAAAGTAACTTACTTTCGTAGCGTGAATTCCCAAACTTGAGACTTAGAATTGAAGGCACAATTCTTCTACTATGGTCTACACGAACTCACACACTGATCTACCTTGCACCGGGTACTAGCACGAACAAGAAAGGAAGAAAGAGAGAGAAAGAGGTTCAGCCAATGGGGAGGGCGAATGCTCTTGGGCGTGCGAGAGAGAGGAAAGAAAGAGAGAATTTCTTAACCCTAATTCTTCTCTTAGTTTTCCTTAAGTAACTAGTCACAATATATCCCATGTATATAGACCTAGTATCTTCTCCTAATCAAAGTAGGAGAAGAGAAACCTCTCCCCAAGCAAGGCCTAGGGGGCTGGCCACTCCTTGTAGCCATGTGGGCCTTGTAGTCCAACCACAAGCCCACTCTTCTCTTCTTCTAGTGATTTGGTGGATTTCCCTAAACCCGAGCCCAAAACACTTATCAGTAATGCGTTGCGCGCGTATGACCCAATAGGATTTAATGTGCTAAGCTATAATAATTATTCTATGACAAAACAGAGACTTCTAGCGAAGTATATAAGTCACTTAACACATTAAACTACATGTCTCATATAAATACAATATAGTGTTCCATAATTAGTATTTAATAAATATACACTTTATTGAACACTTCTTTCAATCTTACACTTGTTATAAAACAAGTGTATAAGCTAATATGGGAACACCCCACTAGCTCCCACTAGTCTCCACTAGTGTAGTGTATAACAAATCCTTGTCTAGATATCCATAGAGGTATCTCTTGAATATACGATGAACTAGCAAATGGTTAATTAATAACACATTTGAGAACGACCATGCATTTTAGTTTAGTTCCATCATTCGATCAACCAAGGAGAAAACACCCATGAGAAGGCTAAGACAATTCCATCTCATTCCCCTAACATTCCAGTATGCATCTATAGACACCTCTAAGCATAGTCTTTATAGTCTCCTGTTATGGCCAGACGTTGGACATATGTCAAAAGAATGTCTATCCATACACATGTAATAACGGAGAATTCAGGTCAAAGGATTCGATTTATTAGACGTACCAAATATTCAACAGAATATTAAACATGGGTCAAGTTCAATTAAAAGTCACTACTTTTAATCAATGTGGTTAACTAGACACCAATATCTATAAAATTCATGAAACAAGAATCATCATATGAAACACATTCTAATCATTTAGTAGTTTATGATATACCTACTCATTAACCTAATTAGGAACTCTCCAAACCTAATGTTTACCGATTCACACAATGGGGTTTCAATAGCAAGGCACTCTTGGTATCCCATTCGGAAGATTATATATTTGATGTTGGACTTATTTAATTCTAAACCAAAATTAAGTAAATAAATATTAAAAATCAAAATAAGCATCCTCAAATTAATCATAGAANNNTCTTACATCAAATAATCTCGTTACATATGTAAGATCTAACATTACATCAATTCCTAATTGATCTAATGCCCATCTAAGCCAAATGTTTCTCATGCTTTGGCTGAGGCAATAGTCTAGTTAGAGGATCATCTACGTTGTCATCAGTATGTATCTTGGAAACTACTATCTCACCATCTTTGACATGTTGTCTGAACCAATGATACTTCCTGTTGACATATCTGGACTTCTTGTGTTCCCTAGGTTCCTTAGATTGAGCTATGGCTTCAGTGTTGTCACAATTGAGCTCAATTGGTTCGGAGACCGTAGGGACTACACCAAGCCAAAAAACAAACTTCCTTATCCAGATAGCTGCCTTGGCAGTCCCAGAAGCTGCCAAATACTCTGCTTCAATCGTAGAATTAGCTATGGTATCTTTCTTGACACTACACCAGCTCACTGCTCCACCATTAAGAGTAACGATGAATCCAGTCTGAGAAGTATAGTCATCTTTATCCATCTGAAAACTAGCATCTGTGTAACCCTTTACATGGAGCTCCTCACTACCACCATATACTAAGTACATATCCTTAGTCCTTCTTAAGTACTTAATGATGTTCTTAGCTGCTGTCCAATGTGCCACACCTGGACAGGCTTGGAACCTACTCTTCATGATCAAGGCGCACGATACATCTGGTCTAGTACATATCATGGCATACATGATAGATCCTAATGTTGAAGCAAAAGGCATCTTACTCATCTTCTCTAGCTCTTCATGAGTAGAAGGACTATCCTTCTTGCTTAGAG
>ONZA01014484.1:9087-20234 GCA_900322205.1 Kewa caespitosa | reverse complement strand
GGAAGGTCTATCAGTCATCTCGCTTAAAGAAGTGCCCATCTGCAATCTTGAGCAAAGGTGGATGAAAGAAACTCTAGAGTACCATGCCCAACTTTGTGGTGCTGGTACTAATGATGGAATTTACAGGGTGGGTGAGTTAACGTACTCCCCCCCTCCTAATGGTCAAACTTCTCATACTAGCTTCTTTACAGATTCAGCTACAACCATAAATGGGAGCAACATTTCGGATTTTCTGGGGTCCAGTAATTGGAGGGGAGGTTTCATTGAAGGGTCGGGTGACTCATTTACTCAAGAACAGGGAGGAGTAGGTGGGGAGCTTTCAATTCCCCCTATTCAAGCGTTGGGGGCAGGTGAACTGATGGAGAGTGTAGAATTTAATGATCAGGAAGGGTTATATGGGTTAAGGATTAGTGGGCCGCCTCTTGTGACCCATGGAGATATTTTGGAGGTGGTACTGATGGACCTAGCTCTTGTGGATAGCGAGCTGATACTTGAAGGGCTACCTCTTTTGGGCCAGACATATGATACCGGGCCCAATTTAAGTAATGGGATGGAAATAACACCTAGGGTCTCTAACTTGTCACTTACTAGTACTTAAGATATAGATGATACCCCAATTTTGATTCAGCTTAGGAGACTTTTGGAGCTAGTAGGGCAACAACAAAGAGAAGAGTGGGCTGGTCCAAACCAAAGAGAAAGAGTGTTTAGTTATAAGTCAGCTCTTAGATTCTTGGGCTTGGAAAGAAGGGTGAGGGGTGCAAATCAGACTGTTCATGATAAATGTAGGTGGGAGACAGAGAGCTTAACCCCCAACTAGAAGAGGTATTTGAGGGAGTATTTCAAGGTGGCTTGCTTCTTCTCTGGGAAGAGTAAATGTTTCTACCACACACCAGAGAACATAGCCGCCTTGGTTTCGTAATCCCTTTGATTTAACAAGGTCTAATAGTAGAAGAAGGCTCTTCTTCTCCCTAACGTCGAGTGCAAGATTAATTACAGCTCCAGCCAACTCGCCTCAAAACCAGAACCCCATAATGAAGAGACAAGGAAGGTTTAGCAGGATTGCAGAATTGATCCCAAAAGTGAAAAAGTTCGAGCTGATTAGTGAAATGGCTTATGTGCGAGATACGGTTAGCTTGGCCACTAGCTCACAAGGGGCTATAGTCTATCGAACGGAAGGGAAATGTCAGATATTACATATCAACAAGCAGCTGAAGAAGAAATATGGGAAAAGAAAGGGGGCAACCACTACTTTGTTGATGGAGATCACCAGAAGGCAAGAAAAAGGAAAGCAGATTTAGACCTGGTTGTTGAGCATTTGGCGGTAGGATCGACTTACTTCAACTTTGACGAGGATGACGATCATGGTTGGTGATGGACTCAACACTACGCACGACAAAATTTACCAAGAGGCCTAGAAGTGAAAATCAGAATGCGACAAGACCGTCTTCAAGGATCGAGGTTGAGGACTTGTTGGCGGTGAAGCTTGACTTTGTACCATGCGAAGACTCTGAGGATGATATTGGGGGTGTGGAGGCTGCCCTTAACCAGCCTCCACAAGGGCCATGATTGCATTGAGCTGGAACTGTAGAGGACTTGGTGACGTGGACGACCCTACAGTTCCTTATATTATGTGGCTAGTCCACAAGTTCAAGCCTGGTATCATCTTTCTTTCTTAAACAAACTGTAAAGTAGATGTCTGTAGGAGTAAATTAGCAAGTTTAAGGTCTTTTGGGTTCATTGATTTGTATGCTGTTGATGTAGAGGGACGTAGGGAGGTCTGTTAGTGGGTTGGTTGTCTAATTTGAATGTCTCTATTTTGTTCAAGTGCTGTAATTTTGTAATTTGTAAAGTTATTATTTCTAATCAAGATGAATGAATCATGGTTTTTGTGTATGGGGCTCTAGAAGTAGAAAACAGGGGGCAAGTTTTGGAAGCTATCACTAACTGTTGCGCGAACATTTTAAACAAAAAATTCGTCTTAATGGGGGATTTCAATCAGCTCGATAACAACTTAGATAAATGGGGTGGTAAAAAGTCAATTAGAGGAAGAAAACAGTTCTTAGAATGGAAAAACAACATGAACCTACTTGATATTCCTTTCACGGGGCCAAGGTTCACATAGTCCAACAAAGAAGTGGTGAGTTTGGTGTTATGGAGAGGCTGGACAAAGGGTGTGCCACAGGGGAGTGGATGGAATATTTTCCAGATGCAGTCATCCTGAACCTGCCAATAACAATCTCAAACCATGGTCCAATCGTTCTGCATACACAACAGATGAAGGATAAAATAAGAAGACCACATAGAGTCGAAAATTGGTGTTTTGGGTACAACGAAGTAAGGGAGAAAGTTGAGGAAATCTGGAAAAGGGGTGTGAATGGCTCAAAAATGTTTAGGGTGACAAAACTCTTGCAACAAACAAGAGGTGAATTGTTAGTATGGTGATTGGATAAAAGGAGAAGCCTTAATATTGGATGGGAAAATTGGGCTATGGAGTGTGAGGATAAACAAATTGAGTTCGAAAAAAAAGGCAACCAGTCAAGTGATCAAATCGACAGTGAGGAGGGTTGGCGCGACATCCAGAGGAGAATGAGGGAGAAGGTCATGATAATTTCAGACTATTGGAAACAAAGGGAGAGAATAAAATGCAGAAGTTTTGGTGACCAGCATACGAAATACTTTTTTGCCAAGGTTAAAACAAGAAGAAAGATCAATGAGGTCAAAGCTATCAAAATTAACAAAAAGGAAAGGGTTTTCTCACAAGAGGAATTGCTGACAGGTTTAAAGATCACTTCTCTAATATCTTCATGTCTAATGGGATAGCGTTTTGACACTCAAAATATGGGAGGCCAAACAGTGGTGGAGGGACAACTCTTCGATGTTGTACACTCTAGAGTTGCTAGCAAAGATTGGCAAATGCTTAACCAACCTTTCCATGCATAGGAAATTAATGAAGCGTTTATGTCAATGGCGAGCGAGAAAAGCCCAGGTCCAGATGGTATTCCAGTTGATTTCATCAAGTGCATGTGGCATCAAGTTGGTGAAAGGATTTTAGAAGGGGCCTTGGAAGTTCTTAACTCTGGTTGAATGCTCAAGGAAATTAACAAGACCTTCATCGCCTTGATTCCAAAAAGTCAAAACCCAGTTAAAGTGGGGGATTTTAGACCTATAAGTCTATGCAATGTGATCTACAAAGGAATATATAAATGCATTGTGAGATGGATTCAACTGATTCTAAAAAAAATTGTAGGGCCCTATCAGAATGCGTTTGTGCCCGGAAGATTGTTGAGTAACAATCGCATGGTTGCAAATGAGATCCTGGATTCTCTGAAGAAGGGAAATAGAAGGAAAGACCATCATATTGCCCTTAAAGTTGACCTGAATAAGGCCTACGACAGGATAAGATTGGACTTTTTGCTTGCTACTCTTAGGAAGTTGGATTTCCGAATAGAAAAATCAGCTTTATCATGGAGTGTGTGACGAAAACTTCGTATTCCCTTTTGGTTAACAGTTGCCCAACTGGATGGTTAAACCAAAATGTGGTTTGCAACAAGGTGACCTCTTGTCGCCTTATCTTTTTCTTCTATGCATGGAGGTTCTGTTAGCCAACCACATCAGGATGCAAAGTTTTGGTAGCATCAAGGATATTAGCGTCTCTAGAGGTGCGCGAGCAATTACGCATCTCTTCCTTGCTGAGATTGCCTTATTTTTTATTAAAGCGGAGCCGAAGGGGTGCCAAAACCTCAAAAATATTTTGGATAATTTTTGCTCTCAGTCGGGGGAGGTTATTAGCACTACTAACTCATGTGCTCTCTTCAGTAAGGGTACACCATCTAGGTTTCAGAGATGGATGAGATCTATTCTCAAAAATTTTGTTAAACAGGAGCTCAGAACCTATCTTGTGATCGACAATCCATTAGAGAGAAGCAAGAAGGCAAGATTCCACCAAAATAATGAAAAGGTGAAGGGTAAAATTGACTCCTGGGCGAATAAATTTCTTTCCCCATCAGCAAAACTGATCCTCATTTAATTCTATTGTGATGGCAACTTGTGCGCACATTATAGCAATGTTTAAAGTCCATAAGGATATGTTACACAAGATCAACTGTGTATGCTAATAATTTTTGGTGGAAGAACAATAGAGAGTCATCGGGGATTCATTTGATCAGTACAGATATTTTGCATCTTCCAAAAGGGATGGGAGGCCTTAGGTTGAGATGCGGAAGGACCATGGATCTTGCTTTGTTAGCAAAGCAGGCATGGAGAATTCACCAAGACCCAAATCTCCTAATCTCGAAGATGTTCTTGTCTAAGTATAAAAAGGACCCTATAACAAAAATTATGGAAGAAAATTGGAAGTATGCGAACTCTTCTTGGTTATGGAAAAGTTTGCTTCATGGGGTTGAGGCGATCAAGGAGTGCATAAGCTGGAGGATGGGGTCGGGGTCCAAAATAAGGCTAATAAAGGATAGATGGATGGGCGGGTGGATTCCCCATGTTAAGGACAGTGCCATGGATATGGTCAACGAGGATACTCTGGTCTCAAACATAATATTCGATCATTCGAAAACCTGGAACACTTCTCTCATTCATAGATTGTTTGACAAAGACTGCGCATCCAGAATTCTTGCCATACACATCCCTAAAAGTCAAAGCGATGATTGCCTTTATTGGAGCTTGACACAAAATGGTGAGTACACAATTAAGACGGGATATAGCCACATTATCAATAAATCAATTGGAAAGGAGATGGGTGGTAAGGTTAATAGAAAAATATGGAAATTCTTATGGGCTATGAATTCAGTTCCAAAGTGGAAAACGCATTTATGGAAGGTTCTTCATGGAGCCCTCCCAGTTCTCAGTCATCGTAATAAGAGAGGTGCGCTTATGGATCCATCTTGTGTCCTTTGTGGTCGGAAGGTTGAGGACATGGAGCATCTCTTTAGGGATTGTGAGACGAGCGCAAGAATATGGCAAGCATCAACGATAGGTAGTTTCAACCAAGGATACACCAATATAGTGAATCTGAGAGATTGGCTGAGTAACCTGGCTTATGATTTCTCAGGGATGGAAAATTAAAAAATTCTAATGGAGGAAATGCTTGTATATCTATTGATAATATGGATCACAAGGAACAATATTATTTTCAATCGGCAAACTCTTGATTTAGGTTACATCATGAAAAATGTTGAAGCTCTGAAGAGAGAAGAATGAGATTTTAATCTTGCCTCAGCGAGAAGATTTAAATCAATCAAAGCCCCCTCAACTTAATCGGGTTGAGAAGGGGAGAGGTTTGGAAAGCGTTCTTTGGTCTGGAAAGGGCTCCCTTTTCTCACGCCAGATTTAATTCTCATTGTGGATTGTGCTTTTGAAGCAAAATCATTGAAAGCTGGTACTGGGTGGATTCTTAAGAAGAGAATGGATGGTCATATTATTGGAGGCGGAGCCGAGGCGCTGTTTGCAACTACTACAGGTCAATCGGAGCTCCTTGCTTTTCTTCATGGATTGCAGTGGGTGGTTGATAAAATTTTTGCAGTGGTTGACATCTGGATAGATGCAATGACGGTAATGAAAGGAATCTAAGTCTGCCAAATGAATAAACAAGGATACAGTCTCCATCAAGAAGGATGTCGAGAGGTGCTTGTCAACACTTTTCATGATAACCATCACGAAGGTTGGCAGGAATGAAGTTCAGGAGGTGTGGGATCGGGGAAAAAATATGTGTGTGTTTGCACAAATTCCCTGGCGAAAGGGAGCCGGGGCTCCCTCCCACACGGAGGCCCGAGAGCCTGTAAAAAGTAAAGGTTTGGAGTTACCACCATGTTATAACCCAAACAGGGATGGAGGGATTCTTGGGGAACCTGAACTATGTTTTAAGGAAAACCATCGCAAAACCATAGTGACTCTATGGTGGATCAGGCAAAAGATCTGACTACCAGATGATCTGGGTCTGGTGTTTAAGTTATAAGGTACGGACATCCGAGGTGGACCCATTTCCCTATCCGTCTAGCGATGGGCACCTACTAATACGTCATTGTCCCTAATTTTGGAGTGAATTTGATGTTGATCATGATTATACCCGAAATGAGCGAAAGAAAACTATTAAGCAATTATCATGTGCATGTACAAAATGGAAACAAGCACATGTATTTACACGTTTGAAAATAGCACGCAAATGTACAAAATAGACCGTTGGACCGACATGTCTTTCGGTGCATGGCTGGCTTGGATACAGTAGTACCGCACTACGTACTACTCATCATGGGACTTGAATCCACTCACAGATCAAAGCCCTAACGTAGTTCTTTACGGAGGACCCATTCAGCAGGTCCTTGGAGCCACTCGGTGGGAGGGGGTAAGGATGGATGAGCCAGCTCCTGCTCAAAATGGTAATAGCAAAGAGGAAAATACATATGACTCGTTCCAAGAGTTGTATAATTCTGAGGGCGGGAGAGGTTGGAGTACGACCAATGTCACCAGGGGCATATCAGAAGTGTGAACCGGGGTATCCCAAGAGATCAACTAAGATGGGCAGATTGACCCGAACTTGGTTCAAGCACATAAGAGTTTGATTCTTGAGTATTCCCATTTCAAGGGAGGAAATGAACTCTCTTGAACGAAAGCGTGGTAAATATACAATTGAATCGTCAAGATTGAATCGTGGCCCAAACTGATATGAGTGCGCCTATTATGTCAAGATTGAATCGTGGTAAATATACAATTGAAAATTATCAACCGGGTTCATTTTATTATAATAGCCGAGTTGTATTTACAAGTGATGTCAAGCATGCAACGAAAGCGATAAACACAGTTTCATTTTATGGTGTGGGGAGACAGTTTTTACATGGTCGGATGTAAAAAAAATATCCAATATTCCATAAAATGGAAAAACGCTGGAAATTCCAAAAAATAGGAGAAGTGGCGTAAAATAACCTAAAAATAGAACAAGTGTCCTAATAATGAAAAATACTCGTTTGAAGTCGGTCTTCACTCTTGGGAGTAACCAAAAGCATGCAAGGAAAGCGATAAACACAATTTCACTATATGGTCTCAGTAGACAGTTTTTACATGGTCAGATGTAAAAAGAAAATATACAATATTTCGAAAAATGAAAAAATGCTAGAAATTCCTAAAAATAGTAAAAGTGGCGTAAAATAGCCTAAAAATAGGACAAGTGTCCTAATAATAAAAAATGCTCGTTTGAAGTAAGTCTTCACTCGTGTGAGTCACCAAAAGTCCACCCGGGGCGTGGATGAAGTCATTCGGGGTATGGAGGCCTCCGGGGCACCATTTGAAGTTGGGTGGCAATTTCGGGTAAGGGTTTATTATTAACTATTTAATATTTTAATTTTAGAAAACTGGCCAAATGGACTCTAAAAATTACACATAGTGCGAATTTTGGTACATTTTTTGAAGGACTAGAAGGACTAGACTGGAGATTTTTGTAATTTTTGAGATTAAATTGAATTTATAAAAAAATTGTCTAAATCAACAGTTTAACTGGAGGGGACGGTGGGCTGGGCCCAAATATGAAAAATTGCCATAAATTGGTCACAAATCTAAATTGGCTGATTCCAAAGTTCAAAGATAGATTTTTGAGTCTTCTACATGGACATTAAGGGAACTGATTCAAAAAGCCTCAAACCCGTTTCGATTTTTGACCATTTACAGATCGCTCGTTAAACTGGACAGTAGGTTATTAAAACATATTTTTTTTTGGTTAATCGAAATTGAAAGACGATTTTTTTACTGTGCTAATGACCCATGATGGTACTCAAGAAAATTGCACATTTTAATTTTAATGACCTAGAATATTTTTGTTTCGATTTAAGGGTGAGACGCCAAGTCCAAACCTAGGACAGTTAAATGGGTGAACTTGGGAAAATTACCAATCTTAAACCACTAGGAGTTTGAGGACTTGGTAGGTGTCTTTGGAATGTCCTAAACGTCTACTTAATTTTCTATTCGGGATGGAAATCTAAAATCCTAACCAAATAAGAGAAAATTAGCCTAAACTGTACGTTATGCACTAATCATTACTGGACATTGACCCAACTTCAAATGGATACCCAAAACATCCAATAAGTCCAAATTTTATGTTCTTGGTGTCAAAATTAAGAGTTAGCTTCAAGTAGGCTTTTGAATCACATAAATCCGAGCTAAAAAGAGCGAGATATTGAATTTTTGTGACAAGGTGTTAAACTGTACGAAAAATCCGAAAACTAAACTTCTCTCTCGAGACTCATTTATTGATTAATAAGCACACAAGCACGGTTTTTGTTCATTTTCTTAGGTTCATTTTAACTGCAAAAAACTAAAAAATTGTGGTATTTACATTGATCACACAACACCCAATGTTTGAATTAACTCATCCATGAAATTTGTCACCGGATTAGTGTGAAGGTGGAAAATCGTCTAGTTGACTAGTAGCCAATATACTTAAGGTGGGATGGTTAGAGTATGACTACCACCATTAGTAGTAGTCACTCCACCATTCCAAAAGATAAAAAAGAAGAAAGATCAAATGGCCGAAAAGGCAAACAAAGTTAGTAATTGATCCTGAAGAAAAATGGATGGAAATCACAAAATGAAAATCAAAGATGACTTAGAAATGATACTACCTCTTTTGTTGAAATCTTGAAATGATACTAAGTACCGTCCGCCAAGGCCCCACCTTGGGGTTAGGGTGAAAGAGAAAAGAAACTTGAGATGATTATTAGTCTTAAACACATTTTACTTTCGGTGATTAAGAATTAATCTTTCTAATTATGGATTAATTAGAGAGATTAGCCCTAAAGCCACTTAGGAAGAACACTAGTGAGTTAAGTTAGAGGGTCTAAGAGAGGCAGAGAGAGAAAGATGGGGGCCCTTCACTCATCTCTTTTGGGGGTATATATTGGGGGGAGGAAATGGATGGGTGATTTTTATGTATAGGGGTAGTATGTATACAAGTATATAAGCAAGGAGATGTAAAGTGTGTACAAGTATACTTCATGTGTGTTATAGGAAATTAAAAATGGACTATTAATATCTAACATAAGTACAATTCATGTTAAGTTTTAAAAATAGACATATGAAAACAAGTTTTATAATAAAATAGAGAAAAAACATTTTAGGTACACAAAAATGTTTAATTTCTAAACTTTTATTATTTTCGAAATAATTAATAAATATCAAAATATGCTAAAATTTACAAAATTGATGTTTTTAGCATTTTTGTGATTTTATAAAATTATTTCCGTAATTATATGAAAATCTCTAGTTTTTCAAAAAAACATAAAATACAAATACGGGTACCGTACCCGCACCGTACTCGAATTTTCTACCTTTCAAAAATAAGATTTTTTTGGTTGATTTGAAGTCAATCAAACAAAGAGGATAAAAATACAATTTGATCTAAAGGTTACAAGTGTATTAGTATAATTATTAAAGGCTAATATTGATTTACGGAGACATTAGGTGAAAAAAGTAAAAAGCAAAGGGGAGTAGGGTGGCCATAGGGTTGTTTTTATCATGGACAAAAAAGTTGTAGTAGCTCCCAACTTGTACCATGTAGGTAATGACTCATGTACTTACAAGGAACAAGATCAAATAAAATCAAACTAAATCAAAATGAAAAATAAAATAAATCATGCCATGTTACACGGTTTCATCAAATCGTGATTCCATTTTTTTTTTGTTTCCTTTTTCCTTATCTTGTTTTCGTCTTATCTTTTGCTGAGAGTTTTGGTCTGGATGAGCTGATGTCCCTGGACTCAACTGGGGATTTAATCAAGATTGATTCCTCTAGGGGCATCGATTGTCTTTGCTCAATTTGACTTAACAAGCTTCGGCCATGTTTTGACGGATTGGGCATTGCTTTTGGGAAGCTTTCTAGACTTTGGTGGGAAATGGATCAGATTCGATCGACTTGACTTAGATGAGAAAATTGATTGGACTTTTTCAATTGACTCAAATGGGGAAATGGCTGATTTTCAGACAAATGACTTGGATGGAGAGGGGACCGGGTCGGTTGGTTCTCGGGATTGGAAACCTGACATCAAAGGTGGTCCTTGGGTTGTTTGTGAAGAGAATACAAGTGTTTGTTTGATATTTCCTACATATAGGATTCGAGAGGCGATCTGTTGAGGGCTATTCATGAACGAGATATTCATGGGATGATCTCATTGCTTTGACCTAACTAGGTTGGAAGCTGGAATTTCCTTGCAGATGAAGGATCGATGGTCTCAGTGACGAAGTTAATGACACTGATGAAGGCACATGTGGTGACAATGGATGACTAAGAGGTCGAGGATTCGAGAATAACGATAGTTCAATGGTGGCTAGGAAAGGGCCATGAGTAGAGTCGTGTTTGAAGGTTAGGAGTTTTGTTGGATTACCGTGTGGGGTAGCAACTCGGAAGGGCAACAGAGTGAAGACTTGAATTTGGCTTGTTGGGTTGTTGAATTGGTGTTCATGTAGCTAATGGGGTTCGAATTTCATGGAACATGCTCATGTAAGGCAAATTAAACTGTCAAGGTGATTGGACTGATGGGATAGATGGCAAGCATAAGCTTGGGTCAAGTGGGTTGGATAAGAGTTCAGTTGTCATGAGAGAGGAGAGAAGCCTCAGCCAAAGAAGGATCAGAATGGATGAGTTAGGAGGCTTTATGGCTGGAAATGATGTGAAAGTGTGTTTGAGCCTTTAAGCTACAAGATCAAGTATGTGTTAATTATAGGCGGGAAAGGTAGAAAGTATGTGTTTAGGTAATGTGATTGGTATAAAAGAAATGGAGGAGTCATGCATACTAATGGAACGAAATTAAATGTGTTTTGTTGTGTTTTTCTTTTTTTTTTTTTTTTTTTGTTTTGCATTTCGAGGCAAAAAGGAAAAGTTCTAAGCAAGTCTAATGTACATATCTATCATGAGATATGCATTACAAAAATGAAGAATGATAAATCAATTACATATGCAAGTTTCTAAACCTAGAGGCCATGTCCAATTTCAAACCACTTGTTTTTATGCATTGGCTCCAGCGAGAATTAGTCCAAGGTTGACCACATAAAAATAAGACGGGATTGTCCAATTGAAAACCACTTTAACACACAAGGTGCTTCTCGCCTTCCGTCTCATTTGACTTCACACATTTTCGTTTTTCATTTTTTTTTTT
>ONZA01014473.1:37366-50689 GCA_900322205.1 Kewa caespitosa | reverse complement strand
GAGGGAGTTCAATGCAGGTATTAGAGGTGTTGAGTTCTCGTACTTCCTTCAGTAGCTTGGTGATGATGACCCGGGCCTTTCTTACGAGGCGTTCTGCAATGAGTGCTTGATGCCAACCACTCTTCTCTTTGCTGAGATAAGCCTTTTGCTATGCCTCTTTTTTTCTGATTTTGTTTGCATTTGATGAACTCTAATGGAGTTTCCTTTTGTTTTTTTAGGGCGGAGTGCGCTTCCCTGTGCTGACTTTGTTTATCATCCACGATGACGAGTCGGGAACTCGTGTCATACTGGAGGTCCAAGACACTTGGGATAATTAGTCTGAGTACCTTCCCTTTCCCAAGTGAAACAATGGAATATGCATGCCAGCTTTAATCTTCTCTTTTTTATGATTTAGCGGTTGCACTTCACTAACCGTTGCCTCTCATTTTGGTCTTGTTGATGGACCTAGAGGAGGCTAAGGCGACCTTGAAGGTCGTCTCCACCATGACGAAGCACATCCGGTGGCTTTTCACTTCAGCTTGCACCACTCGTACTCACCTTAAAATGTTCCGTTTTTATATAGTGGGTTAGACAATTGAATGACAAATTTGCTGAAAACGCAAACGATCGTTAATAAGCGTTAAACAACCGTTCCAATCACAATTCTCATTATTTCAAATTTGAGAGTGATTGAATTATTAATATTGGTGGTATATAATCAAGTAAGGTTTAAGTTTCAAATAATAATTGCAGTTGGTTTGTCAACTGAAAGACTAACAGGCTTAAAATTCTAACAATCGTTAAACATCGTTCAATGCGACAAGCTATTCCAACAACAATTCTAATTATTTTAAATCCTAGTATGGTTGAAATAATCAATATATATTAATTCTAACCATGAAATGATCTAATCATAAAAAATAGTTATTGTTTTTTCATCAATTAGAAGAGAAATGCGCTTGAAAAATAACGACCGTTAAAAAGCGTTGAACATGAAAGGCAATTACGACCGCAATTCATTTTTACTTAAAAGTCGAGTATGATTGGAATTATCAAAATTGATGGTAAGAAACTTAAACATGATCCAATTCTTAAAATAGCTGCAGTTGATTCGTCAATTGAAATAGAAAAAGGATTAAAATGCTAACAATTGATAAAAAGTGTTAAATATGAACAAAATTTAAAACCGCAACTCTTAATATTTGAAATTCTTGTATGATTAAAATGATCAATTTTTTTTTCATAACTAACACAAAACAAGATGAAATTTAATAAAACAATTTAAGTTGGGTTTTCAATTGAAAGATAAATAGGTTGAAAACACTATCGATTGTAAACAAATACGAAAAGCAATTGCATCCGCATTTCTCATAATTTAAAGGCCCAGTATAATTTTAATGATCAACATTGGCTGCATCTGACAAAAACATGTTCCATTTGTGAAACAGAGTTTCAAATTGTTCGTCAATTTAGAGGTCTTAATACGCTACAATCGTGAAAAAGAAGTAAATATGAACAACAATTCAACCTATAGTTCTTGTTTTTTTTTTTTAAGGTCCAGTATGTTTTTAATGATCAATATTGTGAGTGGATATCAAATCAACAATTTTCCAAATTAAAAAATGTAAGTTTATTTGGTTTGTCAATTTAAAAAGAAAAATGCTTAAAACGATGAGGATCGTTAAGCAACGTTAACTATGAAAAGCAACTACAATCGTACTTCTTATTATTTTAAACTAGAGTTCGATTGAAATGATCAACATTTTTGGTATCTTTTCCAAACATTCTTTAATTTGAAAAATAGATTCGATTGTTTCGTCAATTGAAAGAGAAATAGGCTTAAAACACTCACGAACATATTTCTTTTTTTTTTGGTGGAAATATAAATGATATTGTTAAAATAACTCAACCACCATCACTACAAACGTCCATTCCAACATCTAACATCATCTCTTAATACCCTCCAATGGTGACATTATGTCATTAATTCAAAGAACATACCCTAACCATTGGTTTAAGTTTGAACACATGATCTATTCTTATTTTCAAACATTCCATAACCATTCTCCTCAAACAGTGAGGGGTAAGAACCTGAGTCTTTGGCCTGAAGACCCTATTATTCCAAACATTCCATATCACATAGAGGCATGCAACTACAACAGTACTACAAATCTACCTCCACCCTCTTGGCTTGATCTTTTGAATCCATTTTATCATACTCTTCCACTTAGTACAAGGAAATGCCACACACCCTATTTTGGTCAAGACCACAACAAGCACCTATTTAGAAAACTCACATTCAAAGAACATATGGCAGCCAGTTTCCTCCTTGCCAACATTACACATCACACACTCATCTGATATCTGCATGAATCTTCTCAATTTGTCTTTGGTTATCAACCTACCTCTACTGTGCAAACAAGTAATGAAACAGTGTTTTGGAACACTGGTTGAGCTCCGCACAATCACAACATCTTTGTCTTTTTAGTTACACCCTAGGCACCAAAGATAACGTGAGTGAGCAGTGTATTTACCAGTGCAACCACTTAATACCTACAGAAACTCATCTCTGACCTTCAAAAGTATTTTCCAATACAAACAGTCTTCAGCTCTACGACTGCAATACCAGCATTCCTGCTTCTTCATATATATCTCATGAATTCACCTGAGCCAAAGATTATCTGCTTTGCAATTAATATCCCATATCAAAGTAGAATAAGCTTTATTCCAGGCAAAAATATTACTAATGCCTGCACCCCCATAGCTTTTTGGCTTACATACATCAAGCCAAGCAACCACAACCTTTCTCTCATTAGGAGCAGTGATACCCCACAAGAAGTTCTTGCCCAACCTATCCACTTTCGTGATGACACTTTTAGGAAGAATAATTTTGCTGGCCAAAAAAAAATAAATCCCATAAGCACTGAGTTTATCATTTGCACTCTCCCAGCATATGGAAGCTTCTTAGTAGACCAAGCTGAAATTTTATAAGTTATCTTATACACAAGAAGCTGATAATCATATTGTTTGAGTTTCTTGGAAGAAATAGTGAAGCCAAGGTACTTAAAAGGTAAAATACCTCTAGAGAAACCAATCACTTGCATTATGTCCTCTGCATTTTTCTTGTCAACCCCACTAAGCACTAGATGTAACCTACTTAGGTTAATATTCAACCCATAAACAGAATAGAAGTAAATAAAGCCATCAACAAGAGTCTTAATTGAAGACATATCAACTCTGCAAATAAGCAACATATCATTAGGAAAGAAAAGCTGAAACATTTTGAGCCCCCCACATCTGACATGGTATCAAAAGTCACCCTCCATTACACACTGCTTCAAATATCTTGTCATGTACTCCATGACAATAACCAAAAACAAAGAGGACGTAAGATCTCCCTTCTTAAGCCCATGAGTAGCAAGGAAGTAACCATGAAACTGCCCATTCAGCACCAAAGTATAAGTGGTGGATTCAAAACAAGCCATCATCCACCTTATGATCCTTTCATGAAACCCAAATAATCCTAAAATTTTCTCAAGGAACTCCCAATGCGCAGTGTTATAACCCTTCTAAAGATCTATTTTCATCATGCAAGCAAGGCTTCCATACTTCCTTCCATACCCCCCTCACCAATTATCGGCTAATCAAAATATTGTGCCCTATCTGTCTATTAGTCACAAAAGCTCCCTGTGACACATCAATACGCCTTGATAACACCCCATTTAACCTTCCACAAAGCATCTTTGTAATGCATTGTATAACACATTACAACAAGCTGTTGGCCTGTAATCAGCTGGAACGGTTGGATTATCCACCATAGGCAACAAAGTAATGGAAGCAGCCCTAATATGCCATAACAGCTTGCCAGTAACAAAAAAAGTCTCTCACTCCTTTACACACACTATCATCAATTGAATCCAAATAATCTCTATAAAAAACAAGTGCTATGACCATCTAGGTCCAGTGCTTTGTTGACAGGAATTGAGAACAAAGATTTTTTAATTTCCGAATCAGAGAAAAGCAACATGATAGCATTGTTATTACTCACATAAAGAAGATACCCTTGCTGGATGCAGTCTGTCATTACCTCATTCTGAATGTGTCTTTTACTTCCAAGAGAGTTATTGAAATGGTCAACAAAGACCCCAACAACATTATCTTGACCTGTTATAAGAGCTAACCCCTCATACCACTATAGATCCCATTCCTAACTCTCCTTTGCTTGATGCTGTTGAAGAAGAAAGCAGTGCATTGGTCTCCCTCAGACAGCCATGCAACTTTACTTTTTTTTGAAGAAAACAAATCAAAGCTCTGCTGCATCTATTAAATTCAAAGACAACCTTTATCTATGCAATTCAGAGACTAGCATTAAAAGCATCAGCTGATAATTTGGCATGCACCTGTTCAAGAACACATCTAGCCTTCTCCATTCTATTCTCAATGTCACCAAATCTTCTCGTATTTAAGGAAATAAGCCCTTTCTGCAAGTTCTTTTGATGGCATACCAGCTCAAACATATGGTAGCCCTCTATCTTTTTAGTCCATTCATCTTTGATAAGGTAACAAAACTCTTCATGCATGCTCCACATATCGAAATACCTGAAAGGCCTTCTTCTTCACTTACACTGCTTCAAAAAGGAAATGACACAAGGTCCATGATGTGAAACCCCCATGCTGGGAAAATAAACATCAGAGCAAGTGTTAAAACATGATCCAGTTTGTAATAAATCTCGTTGTCCCCATCTTTTTCATTAGTCCATGTATACCTAGCCCCCCTTTAAGTCATTTTCAACATGCAAGAGGTGTTAAGCCAGTTGGTGAGTTCTTTGATGTCCTTTCTTCTCACATCACACCCTCTTAATATGTCCTCCACTTCTCTGAAGCAATTGAAATCACCACCACAGATCAAAGGCATAGAACCATGTGAAACCTGAGCCAAAAAATCCCATAGGGAGGCTCTTTTCTTTATTTCAATAAAAGCATATATGGAACAACACATAAAATTGTCCAGAGTTATCTTGTTTTTCACCTGACATTGCAGATATTGATGATCAACTACAATAATTCCTACCTCATACACAATAGGATTCAAAAACACCGAAATTCTGCCTCTTTCCTTCCCCACAACATTACGAACACTATGCCACCCGGGGCACATTCTCTTAGCTATAGCCATTCTATTGTCATCCAAAACTTTATTTTCCAACACAACAAATAAACCTAGCTTATTCTCAAAGCAGAACCTTCTCACTTCTGCTTGTTTATTAGGGCTATTGCAGCCACTAATATTTCATATAACAATGATATCAATTAAATTGAAATTGTTGAGCACTAACGAGTCCATTTGTAGGACCATCCCCCACATCCCTCACATTCTCCTCAACAGATTCAGCTTCAAGCACACTGAATCCATTGCTAACATTCATGACCTCCCCATCCTGTCTTGTTGTCGTCAATCAAAGAGTAGACCCCTGTTAAAAGCAGTGAAGTCATCCCTCATGTCAATATGTTGTCCTCCCTGCCCATCTTGAAATATAATAGGCACAACTTCAGGCACCAAAGGAGCTGTGACCCTTCCAACCTGACTGCTACTACTAGCACCATTATTACCCTCCACTGACGAAGATGTAGAAGGATTCTCACCCTGAAAAACCAAAGTGTCATCTACCTGAGCAGACACACCCTCTGAGGATCTTGTAGCTCCAGTAGGGCCACCACCAGATCCTGTAGGTCTGTTTCCATCAGCTTGTATCCCGAGAGCCACCCCCTGACCGTAACTTCCCTTATTTGTCCTACATTTATCCACCTCATGCCCAAATGACTTGTAGTGGGTACAAAACACAGTTTTCCATTCAAAGGTCAACTCATGGTCCACCACTAACCCCTTCTCTTTGTGAACTTAACAACTTCAAGTCACACCTCATTCACCTGAACCTCAATCAATATTCTAGTACAATTCAGCCTAGACTTATTTTGGGTTTCTTCATCAATCTTCAAGCATCTACAAGACTACAAATTTTTCTCAAAGTTTGTGTGCCCCAATATTTGTTTCGCTCACGATCGTTTTATAGCGTTAAATATGAACAGCAATTGCAGCCGCAAGCATTATTGTTTGAAAACCAAGGATGATGTAAATAACTACGATTGCTTACATCTAACTAGATCGTGATGCAATTTTAAATTATAGTTTCACTTTGTATAATCAATTGAAATATAAATACGCTTAAAACGCCAACGATTGTTAAAAAGTATTAGACATGAACACCAACTACGACCATGATTTTTAATATTTCAAAGAAGTGTAATGTTAAAATGAACTATTTTATTAACAAATAACCAGAAGTAAATCCAATTTTACAAAATAATTTCAATTGGTTTTTCAATTGGAAGAGAAATAAGCTCAAAACACTATCGATCGTCAAAAGGCGTTAAATATCAACAGCAATTGCAACTGCAATTCTTTTTTGCTTGAAAGTCGAGTATGATTGAAATCATCAAAAATTATTATATCTAACAAATTAATGATCCAATTTGAAAGAGAAATACTCTTATGACGCTGACGCTAACGATTGTCAAAAAGCCTTAATTATGAACAACAATTGCAATAGAAATTCATTTTATCGTAAAGCCAAGTATGATTGAAATGATCAATATTTTTGGTATTTGAATGGATCCTATTCCCTTTTTATAAAATAGTTTCAATGGGTTAGTCACTTTAAAGAGAAATACGCGTAAAACTCAAACGATCTTTAATAAGCTCTGAATATGAACAACCATTGCGATCGCAATTCTCTCGTTATTTAAAATCCATGTGTGACTAAGCTGATATATATTGGTGTTACATAATCAAGTAATATTTTCAATTCAAAAAAAAGTTGTTGTTGGTTCGTCAACTGAATGACAAATAAGCTTTAAACGCTAACGATCGTCAAAAAGCGTTAAATATGAAAAGCAATTGCAACCACGGTTTTGATTAATTGAAAGTGTAGTAAGATTTAAATCATCAATATTTAAGAATTATAATCATAATATGATCCTATTATAGAAAATAGTTATAAGTTGTTGGTCAATTGAAAGAGAAATACGCTTAAAACAATAACGATCGTTAAACAACGTTACACATCAAAGGCAACTGCAACCATAATTCAATTGATTTAAAAGTCGAGTATGATTGAAATTATTAAACTTGAAGGTATTTAACCCAAAAATGATCCAACCCTGAAAATAACCGTGAGTGATTCGTCAATTGAAAGAGAAATAAGCTTGAAACTTCAATGATCGTTAAAAAGCGTTAAATATAAACACAAATTACAACCACAATTCTTAATATTTCAAGGAAAAGTGTGATTAAAACAATAATTTTTTTTTTTAAATAACCACAACTTAGTTCAATTTTATAAAATAATTTCAATTGGTTTTTCAATTGCAAGAGAAATAGGCTTAAAACACTATCGATCGTCAAAAAATGTTAAAAGAGAAACGCAATTGGGGCCGCAATTATTTTTAATTTTGAGCACCCAGTATGATTTAAATTATCAGCATTTGTTGAATCTAACCAGAATAAATTTAATTGAAAAAGAAATTGGATTAAAACGATGAGGATCGTTAAACAATGTTACTATTAAAAGCAATTGCAACCGCGATTCTTATTATTTCTAAACGGAGTTCGATTGAAAATATAAATATTTTTTGTATTTTTTAAAATTATGTTCCATTTTTAAATATATATTCTGTTGGTTCTTCAATTGAAAGAGAAATAGTCTTAAAACGCTCTCGATCGTTTTATAGCGTTAAATATGAGCAGCAATTGCATCCATAAGTATTGTTGTTTGGAAGGCTACGATGACTTAACTAAATGTATTTTTTTTATATGTAACAAATACATGATGAAGTTTTAAATAATATTCAATTGGTTCATCAGTTGAAAGAGAAATGCGCTTAAAACGCTACCGATCGTTAAAAAGCATTAAATGTGAACAGCAACTGCAACCGCAATTGTTCTTTCTTTTATAATTGCCATGGAAATTGGTTATACATAACTAGAATATTAACCAATTTGAAAAATTAGTTCAATTGCTTTGCCAATTGAATGAGAAATACACTTGCAACACTAATGATCGTCAAAAAGCGTTAAACATGTAAAGCAATTGCCACATGAATTTATCTAATCGTAAAGCCAAGTATGATTGAAGTCATTTATTTTTTTTTGTTACATAATCTTAAAATGTTTTTTTTTACAAAATATTTTCAATGTATTAGTCAATTTAAAGAGAAGTACACATAAAATAATAACGATCGTTAAAAAGCATTAAACATGATATGCAAATGAACAGCCAACAATTAAAACATTGGTTCTAGTGAGAGAAAATCTCTCTTCTCTCTAAGGTTTACTTCTACGCTTTTATCTTGGGATTAGCGCTGCCATGGAACTAAGATCTAGAGGAGGAGGACAGAAAAACACTAGGTCAGGTTCTCGAGGGAAATCTGGGTCGGGGTCTGCATAGAAAACAAAGCAATCCAATAATGGGGATAAGAATGATAATTTGGGTGAAACAAACACTGTTCCATTGGATTCCAATGTTGATAAAACACATGTTACAAGAGGAAGCAAAGCCAAACATGCACTTAAAATTCAGGATGTGCTGCCTCTTGATTTTTATTCTTTTTCTTCTTGTATGGCAACGCCTAAGAAGGTGGTGGAGGATTATCTGAAGAGGAATTGCTCAAAGGTCTTCAACAATAATCATCAGCTAAAAAACAACTTAGCTCTTGGCTCTCTGTGCTTAACGAACGGCATCCAAAGTTATCATCCACTTTGCCCACTTTTTTTGAGACTCGCTGACCAAGTTGGAAAATCTTTAAAGCTTGACAGAGCTACTGAGGCAAAGGAAAAATTGGCTTATGCCAGAATTCTGGTGGAAGTGAAACTTGATCAGTTTTTCCCATAATTTATATGCTTTAAAATGAAAAGGGAGTTTACATTGAGAAACCCATTGATTATGAATGAAAACCTATTCTCTGTTGTACTTGCAAAGGATATGGGCATGATGCCAGTAACTGTAGGAAGAATGTTGTCCCGAAATAGGTGCAAAAATCCAAGTCACAGCCTGTAGTTGATGAAGAGGGGTTTCAGCAAGTAGGAAGGGGTGGTAAGGGGGTACAACAAATGCAAGATGGGGTGACCACAACCAACTCCTTTGCTTCTCTAGGTACTTCTAGTTCTGTGCAGGTTATTGGTGTGTAGGAGCAACATGGTGCTGTTTCTGTTGATTGTTCTATGATGACTGGTGGCATGAAGGACACTGAAAGGAACGCAGATGTGATATTGGGAATGTTTGAACTGGGAGAATGCAGCAAACAGGCTGGGAAGGTTCATAGATCTAAGATTGTCCACCATCTATAGTTGGAATGTAAGAGGCTTCAACAAACATACTAAACAAAAAGAAATAAATCATTTTTTTATCTCTAATAATGTCGGTTTGGCTGGGCTCTATGAATCAAAGGTGAAACCAGCTAACTATAAGCTTGTGTATCTACATCTTTCTGAGGGGTGGAGTATAATCCTACCTGTCATCCTGGAGAAAGGATTTGGGTGATTTGGAAGCCTTCTATGTATCAGATTGATATTATCTCTATTCATGCTCAGGTCATTCATTGTCTTGTGGTGCATAAGGTGACTTGCATGGTCTTTCAATGCTTTTTTGTCTATGGTTTTAATATAGACACTGCTAGAGAGGGATTATGGAGTGAGGTGAAGAGGTTTCGAGCTAACCTTCATGGACCTTGGTTGGTGTGTGGGGATTTTCACAATGTGTTGAACCTAGATGAGAGAATAGGTTCAGCTGTTCCTCTGACTGAAGTTAGACTTTTTAGAAATTGTGTTTTCCAATACTCTTTGAAGGATGTCAGTAGTTCTGGCTCTTTCTTTACTTGGAATAACAAGCAATCTGAAGAGACAAGGGTGTATAGCATGATTGATCGTGTGATGGCCAATGATGATTGGTTTACTTCTATGCATAGTGTTTGTGCAACTTTTTTGCCTGAAGGTGACTTTGATCATTGTGTTGTTGTTATTACTTTCAGCACCAATAGCTCTGTGGGGAAGAAGCCTTTTAAATACTTTAATATGTGGGGAAAGATGCCTGAATTCATTGAAGATGTCAAAAGTTGCTTGGAATATACCAATGTCTCGGGAGTGAGCATGAATCTAGTTGTGATGAAACTGAAGGCCCTTAAGTCTATTTTCAAGGGTTTCAATATCAAGTTTTGCTAGTGATATTGAGAAAGCTATGGGTGTTGCTCAAAAAAAGATGCTTGATATCCAAACATCACTATGTGGTGATCCGCTGAATGCTGAGCTTATCGATGCTAATAGAGAGGTTGTGAAGGAGTTTAAAGTTGTGCAAAAGGCTTACTTTTCTTTTCGTCAACAGAAAAGTAAAAATCAGATTGTTGGAAGCAGGTGATGAAAATTCTACCTATTTTCATAAATGCAATAAAATAAGGAGAGAAGTCGATAGGGTGCATAATGTCATTGATATGCAGGGTGTCAAACACACTGAGCCTTAGGGGGTTGCTAATGCTTTTGTTCAGTTTTACAAAAGCTTACTAGGTACTAAAAGAGTGTCTAGGACACATGTGAGCAGAAGAATTGTGAACTTCGTCTCTATTCTTTCCTCCGCACAGCAACAAATGCTTTTCAGCCCTGTGTTAAGGTCAGAAATAAAAAATTCTCTTTTTGAAATCCCAGCTGATAAGGCTCATGGCCTAGATGGCTTCTGTAGCAAGTTAAGGAAGCATGGGATGTGGTGGGTGATGATGTATGTTAGGCTGTGCAGGATTTCTTCTCCTAAGGAAAATTGTTAAAACAATTGAATACAACCACCCTAACCCTGATCCCCAAGCATGGCAATGCTGCTCATGTTACGTATTATAGACAAATGGCTTCCTGCAATGTGATATAGAAATGCATTTCTAAGGTGATGTGTGCCACATTGAAGAAGGTGTTGCCCTTTGTTATTGGTGATAACCAAAGTGCCTTTGTTGAATGGAGGTCAATCATTCAGAACATCACGATATGTCAGGACATCGTGAAATACTATACTAGGAAGGCTACTCTTAGGTGCACCTTTAAGATTGACTTATGCAAAGCATTTGATTCTATGGACTGGGACTTTTTGAAAGAAATGTTAACTCATCTAAAGTTCCAAGTGGATTGGATTTATAAGGCGATGGTGTGTGTCACATCCCGTTGCTTTTCCATTGGTATCAATGGTGGTTTGAATGGCTTATCTAAAGGGGAGAGATGTGTGAGACAGGGTGACCCCCTTTCTCCTCTTCTCTTTGTAATCTATATGGAATACTTGTCAAGGATCATGACACATATTGGCCAACAGGAGGGGTACATATTTCATCATCAGTGCAAACCTCTCAAACTAACTCATATATGTTTTGCTGATGATTTACTAATGTTCTGTGAGGGTGATTTCAACTGTGTGATGCTTCTTTTAAGGGGCTTTGCTACCTTTTCTAAGTCTTCTGGCTCAAAAGCTAATGTCTCCAAATCATCTATTTATAGTTGCAATATCAAGAGTTAGGTTTTGGAGAAAATTTTGCTGGTGTCTGGGTACAAGCTGGGAGATATGCCTTTCAGATATTTGGGGGTGCCGATTGCTGGGTCGAGAAATAAAGCTTCTGATTTTTATATTCACACTGATAAGATAATTGCCACAATCCACACTTGGAGATCAAGGCATTTGTCTTATGCATGGAGAGCCCAGTTGGTGAATTCTGTACTGCTCAGCATCCGTACTTATTGGGCTATTGTGTTCACTTTGCCTAAGTGTGTGTTACATTATGTGAATGCCATCTGTAGGAACTTCCTATGGGGAGGGACTACAATGGATTCCAAACCTCCCCGTGTGGCTTGGGAAAGCATTTATAGACCTAAGTGTAATGGAGGACTGGGCTTCAAGGATTGTATCAGGTGGAATAAGGCTGCTATAGGTAAATATGTTTGGCATGTGGCTGCAAAATCTGACCTGCTGTGGGTTTAATGGATCCATTAAATGTACTTGAAAAATGGGGTGTGGTGGTCTCATAGGCCACGTTAGAGGGCTAGTTGGGCTTGGAGGATCATTTGTGACTTGAGGGATTGCTTTAGAGATGCATACATTCGGCAAAAGTGGGACATCACAAGGGGGAAGCGGTATACCATGCTTCAGGGTATAGCTGGCTAGCTCCTGCAGTTTCCAGAGTTAGATGGGCCAAATGGGTCTGGAATATGTATAATGTTCCAAAACACAGTTTCATTTGCTAGATCCAGGCTCTAGATCATTTACAAACAAGAGCAGAGCTATTCAGGATCCATGTGTGGGACACTTAAGTGTGTCCTTTGTGTGTTGTGCGGGTGAAAGATAGGAAGCATTTGTTCTTTTCCTGCTCTTATGCTTAAAACGTTGTGCAGAATGTTAATGATTGGGTGGGTTTAAATGGTAGGGTGATGTCTACAAAGCAGTTCATCAAGAAGATGCTTCTTCTGGGAGGGCAGAGGAGATAAAGACAGAAAGTTTTGATGGCGATTGCTGGAACAGTCATTTATCATATATGGAAAGCAAGGAATGAGGGTGTCTGGAACTTGAAGGTCCCCAATCCTCTGCACGTTCTAAAACTCATCAAATTTGAAAGTTGGTATAGGCTTCAGGGTTTAAAACCTCATAGACTTGCTGTTGAGGACTCTGGGTGGTTGAGTGAATTATTTTATACATAGATGCTTGCTTGAGCTAGCTGGATAGTTGGGTGACATGTCAATTGATGATTGTACATATTTGAGCTTTAAAGGAAAGTTTATTACTTACCAAAAAAAAAATATTGAATTGCAAATGCGGCCAAAATTCATTTTACTTTAAAGTCCAGTATGATTAAAATCATCAAAATTGACGGTATCTAATCCAACCCTGATCCAATTTATAAAATAACTACAATTGATTCGTCAATTGAAAGAGAAATAGGCTTAAAACGCTAACAATCGTTAAAAAGCTTTAAATATGAACACAAGTTACAATCATAATTCTTAATATTTGAATGCCAATTATGAATAAAATAATCAATGTTGATTATAACTAACAAGAACAAGATCCAATTGGACAAAAAATTTAAATTGTTTTTTCAAAATTGAGAGAGAAATAGGCTTAAAACACTTTCAATAGTTAAAAAACGATAAATTTGAAAAAAGCGATTGCAACAACAATTCTTATGATTTGAATTTCCAATATGAATTAACTGATCAATATTGGTTGTATCAAACCAGATCATATTCCATTTTCCAAAAGAAAAATTCAATTT
>ONZA01014472.1:10132-20325 GCA_900322205.1 Kewa caespitosa | reverse complement strand
ATATATATATATATATATATATATATATATATATGGTGAGGTGGCCACTCCGATGTTGTCGCCTCGTGACAAATGCTTCACAAGTGATGCTCAATTCCCCAAAAACCTTTGAGAGTCAGCAAAACAGCTAGCAAGTTTGGTCAATGGCAGGAAGCCCATGGTCCATGAAACCTAAAAGCCCAACAGACCTACTAGGGCAAAGGTGCACATTCTGATTGGCCACATAATTCCCAAGAAGCCTATGTAAGGGATCCTTGTATTTTTGGAAAGTTACGCAAAACATGCTTTTATCCTCTCAGCAAGATGCTATATTGTTCACCTCGGAGCAAGTAGCATCCCCATGCATTCTTCTTCCGGCTCTCGGTTCATATCCAGTCATCACGTACTGACTTTACAATCAGAGGGCAAATCCTCGAACTACGCCGGCGGCAGTTCAAATTTCCCCCTTTTGCAGGCTAAGCGAAGTGACATTAGGGAGTCAACTCTCACTTCATTAGAGATCTCAGCTCGTGCAAAGCTTCACCTTTTGACATTTCAAGGGCTTACTCCAAAAAAACTCAGAAACAGCTAGCGCTGTCTATGGGGAGTTATTTTTGATTTGCATGAGATTGAGAAATGATAAGCGAACACCACTCACTGTCAAAGAGAACCATGTCTCAGAAGAATGACCAAGTTGAGTCAAGCACCACCACTCCATGTAACACCATTGGAGTAGTCAAACTGGAGCAAATTCTTTTGCGAATTCAAAAGGAAGCCCAAGAAGAAATGCTCGTTTAACTAAAGGCGTTGGTTAAAAACACTGGATCCTAGACATTTGACAATATCCCTACCCTGTCACCAACCACAGTGGTAATGGCTTCGGCGACCACTCACCATTTCAAGTTGTAAGATCTCCACTCGCTTCGCTGGATGGGAGCCACGACCCAGGACATAGCGGATATTAACGTACTTCAGGCTCCAAGGGGAAGCGGCGTGGATTTTCCTAAAGCCAATGCGACTACAACACGGAACGGGCACAAGTCGACCTGCAAAACTTCCTGAACAATCGTCACTGGAGTGACCTAGTTCGCTCCCTGGAAATCTCCTCCGATATTCGACTCGTTATACGCAAGAAAGATAAGGAGAAGCGGCTTGAAGGCATAGGCTTTATGCCTTACTTCCTATCCTGGCTGGAAAATTTTCCGGAGTACACCACCACGAGTGTACAAACGGGATAGACCACACGGGCCTCAATATTGGAAGCTGGGGAAAATTAGGAATTACAACGGTACCACATCACCAACAGAGAATCTCATGGCCTATGACGCGACCTTGATGACCCATAACCAAACCGAGGCAGTCCTTTGCCGGTTCTTTGTGGGAACCCTAGAGGGTTTGGCTCTAAAGTGGCTAAACTTGTTGGCGCGGGGTAACATATATTGCTTTAAGCAGCTGGATGAGCTCTTCACCAATCACTCTGTTGCCAACGAGTGGGAGAACAAGGCTGTCGAGTACTTGCTGAAAGTAAGGCAAGGGCGTGATGAGTACGCAAAGATGTACATTCAACCGTTCGTGGACCAATGTCTTGAGATTGAGAACCTGCGCCAGAAGATCGCTTGATACGTATTCATTAATGGCCTCTTAGATGGTACTAAAATCAAAATTGAGTTAAATCAATGAAAGAAAACCAACCCAAACATGTTGTTTGATGAAGCCCATGACGTCGGGATGGAGATTATCGCATCATGGGAGCTATCTAATAGCAACCTTGTTTGCGGTATTGAATGAAGTTCTGGCTACAACAAAGGCAAGCCACCTCGCCACGACAAGCGAGTCAAAGGAAGGGGCAGAGACCCTCAAGATGGAGAAACCCCACTTCAAAATGAATCAAGAGATGGCGGAAGAGATAGCTGAGGCAAGCCCGCCTATAAAGCACTTGAGAGCCTAGACATCAACTGAATTCTCAACTGTAATCAAGAAGTGGTCTATGCCAGGATGGACCAAAGCCTCATGCCCAAGGTGACTCCAATGAAAGAATCTGAAATTGGTGGATATTATTTTTGTCACTACCATAGGGAGAATGGCCACTCTACCAGATACTAACGCGAGCTGGGGCGTAACCTCGCCAAATGTGCAAAGGAAGGGAAGATTAAGAACTTGTTGAAGGATAAGACCAAAACCTCAACCTCACAAAGCTAGGGGGCAAGTAGCTCAGATTACACATCTGACTCAGAAGGCGACTATACACAAAGTTTTCTCCATAATATCTTATGGCCCCGCATGTGTGGAGGGGTGTCGTCAGAAGCAAGGGATGCTCACCTTCACTCGCTAGACCATGCTGGTCAAGAAGGGACCCAAATTTGGGAAACCCATCACATTTGATGAGTATGATGCTAGGGCGCTTCAGTACCCCCATGATGACCCCATGGTGGTCAAAAATCAAAGTATCTAATACTTTGGTGAAGCAGACGTTAGTCGACATAGGGAGTTCTGTCGATGTGATCATGTCTTATTGGTTGGGCGGAGATGGGATATGACGTGAAGAAGATTAATCCTTTAAGCTACCCAGTGTTAGGCGTTGGGGGCAATGAGGTGCATCTCATTGGGTCAGTCCACCTCCCTGTGAGGTTAGGACTGAAGAGTTTTGCTTGCCACCTAGTGGCTGAATTCCTAGTGGTAGATGTTCCGATGTCATACAACATTATTGTGAGTTGCCCCACTCTCACTGCCATATATGCCAATGTCATGATGTCTTTCCCGACAATGAGGTACTAGAAAGATGACAGCAAGGTGGGAAAGTTATTGGGAGACTAATAGTCGGCACGACAGTGTTATCTCTATAAATCATCCTTTGCCACCACTAACAGAGTGACTGAACCCCTTGCCATGGGTGGGGACGGAAAGCTCGTCATCTAGGACGAGGTGAAAGAACCTGAGACAAAGAGGCAGAAGAAAGAAGAAGCTGCCGGCCCTAGCAGTGCAGTTATCCTTACTCCCGAAATGGAAGAGAATTAGAAAAAAAGGCAAAGAATCCAAATGCCTTATGTTGGAGCGACCCGGGTTCCACCAGCTAAACCTCCTAGCGGGAGAACTTGAAATAATCAAGCCCATAGGAGAGAAAATCGAGGTCATCTTGGACCCGACTCAGCCTGAAAGGGTCACATATATGGGGCAGATCTGAATGAAGATGTGCGAAGTTAGTTGTCGTCCTAACTTCAGAAGTATCAAGATGTATTTGCTTTTGGGCCAAAGGAAATGCCCAAAATTAGTCGAAGCCTTATTGAGTATAAACTCTGGGTTGACCCATAAATTAACTTAGTGGAGCAAAAGAGGTGTCACCTAGGTGAGGAAAGGAGAAAGGCCACATCAGCAAAAGTGGCAAAATTGCTCGAGGCAGGTTTCATCAGAGAATGCCGCTACATGAAGTGGTAGCCAACGTAGTGATGGTGAAGAAGAACAATGGGTCATAGAGGATGTGCGTGGATTACTGAACAAGGCTTGTAAGATAGATGATTTCCCGCTACCTTGCATTGATTGGCTTGTGGACTCCACTATGGGACATGATCTTCTCATCTTCATGCATGCATTCTGGGGGTACCACCGCGTCTTCTGAGGAAGAAGGATCACAAAACCACTACCTTCATTCCTGAAAATGGTGTATTTTGTTACACGATGATGCTCTTTGGACTGAAGAATGTCAGAGTGACATTTCAGAGGTTGATTCAGAAAATCTTCGAAAAAACAAATTGTTCGGAATCAGGAAGCTTATGTAGATGACCTAATCTCGAAAAGTAAAGTCACCTCAGATCACATCGCTGACCTCTGCGAGACTTTCGAAACTCTGCGAGGTCACAAGATGAAGTTGAATCCAAAAAAATGAGTTTTCAGTTTTAGAGGTGGAAATCGTTTGGGTTTCATGGTGAACCTGTTGGATTCTTTGTAATACATGATCTAATCATATAAAATTCAAACACATAGAAACGGATCGCTACATGTGCTCTAGTTCACATTTGCTTTACCTCTTGATGTGTGCCTTCCCGAGTATGCTATCAACCAGATCTTCTAGACCACGTATCCCTCTTGATCTCCTCGTGAAAGATGACCTTTAATGAGCCCCAAGCGTTGCTCCTCTGAATTCACACATGTAGATCAATCCAAGGAAATAACTAGATCGGAATCACGAAGGTACTGTTCCTTTTGGTTCTTCTCCTTAGATCGAATGAACAAACTTTAGGGTTAGGAGTTGATGCAACATTTATGCCTTCTCCCCTGATGTATTAGGTCAGTTAAGAGGCATAGGCCTAAACCTAATATAAGAGGCATAAGCCCTTTAGATAGGCACAAGGAATAAGATCCTAAAAGGGCTATGTGTTATGTGCTTCTTTGGGCCTGGCCCAAAAGGCCTTAACACAACTAAGGGAACCGTTGCCTCTAACTTGTTCCATTACATCTTTGGTCCCAAGGGACTATTCCTTGGACCAACCTATTTCACCATACTTGTGACGTTCATCAATCTACTTTTGTGCGATCCTTCAAATTAAGTTGTACTTGGCATTTTAGCTCAATCTCCATCGGCCCAAAAGGTTGTGAGAGGCGTCTAGCTACACATCACAAAGATCCTAAGTCAATTGAATCACTATCTCAATTATCAATTCCAAGTCACTGGCACCTTGAATGAAAGGGCATATTCCTTCAATCTCCCACTTGTCTTTTAGACAAGTGTACAGTCTCATTCCCTTGGCACTTATTATCTTTGATTTGATTATAAGGTAAGATAATAGTCATCCTTATCAATTCAAATTTGTTTCTTGATTCTGAATTGAACTGTGAGACAAATTAATTAAGCCCGTAATCCAAATGAGCATGGCCATGCATTTTACATTTTCGATTCATCAAGTGGCCTAAGACAACAGTCCCTAAAGGGAGGACAAATTCCATATTGCGCATCCATGAATCTCGACTTAACTCATAATAGCCCGAACATTCCCTTTATAACCTCCTATTACGGAAGGCGTTTGAGAAAATCACAAACTGCCAATCCTTAAGTTTTTGTCCCTTACCACTCAGGATTTAGAAAAGGATCGAGATAGTTTTGTGAGAGAGTCATATGACTTCTGATCTTACAGAGTTCTCACAACGGATCCATCCTGTCATGAGTTTCCAACTCATACCTATGCAACTGATCCTTGACACCCCGACATAGCACATGAAACAGTATTAGGATCAAGTTGAAATTTAACTATCTTGGGTTGTTAGAATTTATAATCTGACAGCTAGATTAGGGACGTACAATCTCGAACTCTAGTTCACTTAATACGGTTTCATTATCCAAGAACTCATCTTGATAACCTATTTGGATATTTCTATTGCATCATTTGGATATGTAATAAAAAAATACAGAATATTTGAAAGAAACCAAATCTGAACAATATGATAATTGTATAGAGCAATGTTTTATAATTAGGAAATCCATATCGTAATCTATAACATGTAGGCTAATCACACACAAAGTGTTGAAGACCTATCGCAGCAGTATGACTCTCATGATTGACTTGATCAAGTGGCTTAGTTAATGGATCTTCTACATTATCATCTGTATGTACTTTGCATATGCTCACATCATCAGATTCGACCCCTTGTCTAATAAGGTGATACTTCCGTTCAACATGCTTGGACTTCTGATGTGCTCTTGTCTCCTTGGCTTGGGCGATGGCTCCATTATTATCACAATAAAGAGCCCACATCTCAGCCGCCGATGTCACAACTCCAAGCTCAACGATGAACTTGTGAATCCATACAACTTCCTTTGCTGCTTGTGAAGCTATAATGTATTCGGCCTCTGTTTTAGAACTTGCCATGGTGCTTGCTTTGCACTCTTTCAGTACACTGCTCTTCCATTGAGACAGAAGACAAAACTAGATTGGGATTGCGAATTGTCTCTGTCAGTCTGGAAGAACGCGATGTAACCCTTTACAACCAGCTTCTTTTCTCCGCCATAAACAAGGAATTTATCTTTAGTTCTCTTGAGATACTTTAAGATATTCTGGGCCGCACTCTAATTTGCCTCATCTATGTTGGCTTGAAATCTACTTGTCATGCTTAAAGCATACGAGACGTCAAGACGAGTACAAATTATGGCGTACATGATAGATCCTATAGCTCATGCATATGGTATCTACTCATGCGTTCTTGTTCAGCCAAGGTCTTCGGACCTTGCTTTTTGCTAGGAACTGTGCCACGACTCATGGGTAAGTTACCCTTCTTGGCATCCCTCATATTGAACCGAGTTACTATCTTGTAAATATTCTTTATTTGACTCAATCCTAGTAGCCTCCTAGATCTGTCCCTACAGATCTTGATGCCCAAGATGTACTCCGCTTATCCAAGGTCTTTCCTCTGGAAACACTCCCCAAGCCAAGCCTTGACGGACTCCAATGAGAAATATTCCATCGACAAACACGACCAAGAAGGCAACCTTGTGCCCACTGATCTTCTTGTATAGACAAGGTTCTTCTGCATTTATGATAAACCAAATTGTGTTATGGCTTCATCCAAACGGAGATTCCGGCTACGATATGCTTGCTTCAACCCATAAATTGATTTTTTTAGCTTTCATACCTTCCCAGCATTCCTTGGATCAACAAAACCTTTTGGTTTTGTCATATACACATCCTCTCTGAGAAACCTGTTCAAGAAGGCTATATTTCGATATTCATTTGCCAAATCTCATAATCGTAATGAACGGTAATCACTAGGAGTATCCGAATGGATTTAAGTAGAGCAACATGTGAGAAGGTCTCATCATGGTCAATCTTGTGGATGTGTCTATGACCCTTTTCCACAAGTCCAGCCTAAAAGAAAAGTATGTTTCCATACTTGTCTTTCTTTATCTTAAAGATCCATTTGCACCAGATGGGCCTAACTTCATCCAGCAAATCGACCAAGTCCCATACTTGGTTTTCGAACATGGAATCCATTTCATATTTCTTGGCCTCTTGCCACTTGCTAGAATTTAGACTCTCCATGGCTTCCTTATAGGTAGTTGGTTCTTCACTTTCTTTAGGGAAAATTCCATGGTTCTTAGTAATAAAGATAGACACGTATCTATCCCGGTGAGTCCTAACCCTTTCAGACCTTCTCGGGTTAGGTGGTATAACCTCTAGAGTTCCTCCAGATTTCTCTGGAGTTGTTTCTTCAACATTATAAATCGGTGCAACTTCTTTAGAAAGACCTGCACCTATATCCAGCTTCATTTGTTTGTCATCTTGAATTTCTTCAAGATGCACATTTCTCCCACTTGTCTCTTTGGAAATGAACTCTTTTTCCAAGAAATACACCATCTCAAGCAAGAAATACTCTGTTCTCAGATTGGTTGTAGAAGTAATAACCCTTTGTTTCCTTTGGGTATCCGACAAAGAAGCTTTTGTTTGATTTTGGTGCAAGCTTATATCCGAGAAATCTCTTCACATAAGCCTCACACCCTCAAACCTTGAGAAAAGACAACTAGGAGGTTGTCCCGTCCACATTTTATGTGGTGTCTTCTCAACGGCTTTGATGGAGTCTTGTCGAGCACATATCCCCAGAAAGAAATAGGGAGGTCGGCTAGACCAATCATAGATCGAACCATGTCCATTGAGGTGTTCCTGGTGGAGTTAGTTGTGAAAGTATTCCACAACCTTTTCGATGTTCATCAAATCCAGGCTCATATATTGACCACCTCAATTCGATCGCAGTGCTTTAATCTTCTTGCCTAGTTGATTTTCTACTTCACTTTGAAACACTTTGAATTTGTCAAAACTTTCATGTTTGATTTTCATTAAGTAGAAATATCCATATCTTCTCAAATCTTCCGTAGACGTAATGAAGTAGTTAAAGCCACCTCTGGCTGTCGAACTCATTGGTCCACATACATCTGTATGTATGAGTCTCAATAGTTTGCTTGCACACTCACCCTTTGAAGAAAAACATGACTTTGTCATTTTCCCAAGTAAACCTGATTTGCAGGTATCAAATGACTCGATGTCAAATAAAGTCAGAATCCCTTCCTTTAGAAGTTTTTGAATGTGTTTCTCATTTACATGGCCTAATCGACAATGCCATATATATCTGGGGTTAGAATAATTGGTTCTAGCCTTTTTGGTATTGATAATGGTTATGTTTTTGTCTTAATTTAGCAAATAAAGCCCATTCTGTAAATGAGCCTCACAATAAAATATATCATTCTTAGAAATCAAACAAGAACCATTCTTAATGTTCAAAGAAAAGCCTTCCATATCCAAAATAGAAGCTGAATATAATGTTTTTGCTATTACTTGGAACAAAATAACAATGTTTAACTCAAGTATAAACCACAAAGACAAAGACAAAACATAGGTTCCTACGATCATGACAGCAACTCTGGCTCGATTTCCAACTTGTAGGTTCACCTCATCCTTACCCACCTTTCTAGGTTGCCTTAGTCCCTGCACATTTGCACAAATGTGAGCACCATAGCCGGTACCTAATACCCAATCATAAGTTGATGGAGCTAAATTTACTTCAATAACAAGGATACCTGAAGTGCTTGGGGCTGTTCATTTTTCTTATCCTTCTTCAGCTTTGGGTAGTTTCTCTTCCAATACCCTTTCTTTTAGCAATAGAAGCGTTAACTTTCCTCAATTATCGGCTTCTTCTTAGGGGACTTTTGTTGATGCTTGGGTTTTGACAGTCCACCCTTGCCCTTCAATGGATTGCCCTTAAGAAGTTGCTGGTTTCTTTGCTCTTCCGACATACAACACTTTCTTCTTGCTTGAATCTAGGTTTACCTTCGGCTCTACAACTTTGAGCATCTGATGAGGCTCATGCAGAGTCTTTTCCATCCCCTACATATGGTATGTTTGCCTAAATTGGCTATACCCCTTATGCAACGAGCCTAGGACAATGTCTACCTGAAGCAGTTGTGGGTAGACACACCCCATGCATTATAATCTCTCGAAATCGGCATCATCCCCAAGACGTGGGGAACGATAGGCTTCCATTCGATGAGAGTAGCCTCCCTGATCATTTTGTTCACTTCGTACATCTCAATACGTTCTTGCTCCTTAAACATGGTTTCGAGCATCGTATTGATGTTATAAGAATCATAGCTCTTAAACTGCTTCTACAGATTAGAGTTGATTCTTGCTAACATGATACAAGCGACCTCGTTGGAGTGATCCTTTGCTCTTTGGTAGGCATCCCTTTAGGGAGGTATTCCACCATTTGCCGGAAGAGTAGGAACGTGTATCTCCAAGACATGTTCCAACTTTTTGTGTTTCGACACGATCTTAAGGCTACGATACCAATCGACATAGTTGGTTCCATTCAACCAATCTTTGTCAAGTATCGACCTTAAATTCAAGTTTGAGTTGTTGTTTTGGTCGGCCATTTCTACAAAACACATTTAAATGCAAAATTTAGTACATTTATCATGTAATGGCTTTCACAATTCTAAAATGGCCAAGCTATTCCATTGCAATCATACAAAAATGTCACTATGAATATAGTGATTCCAAGATCCCATTTTACCCCAATGTGGCAAGACTTTGGCCTAACAATGACATTGGTCAAAACAGGTAAGCAAACCTATGCTAATCACTCCAATGTGATTCTTGGTTGATGAACATATCAAATATGTTATCCTTTTGTCAAAATATGTGAGACTCTCACTCATATTGTCAAGTTAACCAACACGATCTGTAAGCCTCAACATTATGATTTACCCGAATCTTTTGAAGATTAAAAGCGGTGCACTACTGAGGCAGACCTCACCAACTCACAATCAAGGGTTAGAAGGGTGATCTTTGTTTGGGAGGGTAACAAGCTCGATATTTTAAGACTTTGATTTATTTTAGTTTTCAGTAAATAAGTGAACTCATTCATTTATCAAAACATAATATATCAAAATACGATAAATAAAGCAATAAAACGCGATATTTACAGCAATATTTAAAATGATCCTAGTATGGCCGCTTAAGAACCCCTAATGATCTAATATTCATGGTTTCCACTTGAATGTTGAATACCTCCAAAGCTTCATCTCCACATTACAAGTCTTGTATTTGCAATTTAATTTAAACTACCCTATGAAAGCAATAAATTACATTCAAAGTAAATGGACAAACAATGTCATATTTCTTTACAAAAAATATAAAATGGTTTACAATACCATAGTTTGGGCCATACTAGATCATAAC
>ONZA01014470.1:27428-37895 GCA_900322205.1 Kewa caespitosa | reverse complement strand
AAAATAAGTTTATTTTTCCATATGTATATATTTTATATATTTATTTTCTATTTTTTTTGTTATTTTTCTTTTCAGCATTTTTTTTCTTTCAGTTTCCTTTTATTTTATTTTCTTTTTTTTTTTGTGTGTTTCAGCATTTCTTTTCTTTTATTTCTTTCATTTTTTGCATTTTTCTTTCTTCTTATATTTAAGCCACAAAACCTAAAAAGTAATTATTTCAATATTACTTTTAGGATTAATGACTCATATTTTAATTTTATTCTTTTTATTTTGAACTGTGTTGCCCGTTCGGTAACATCCCTCTCATGGACATAATTTGGCTTTATATTTTTTTTATTATGAATTATATGGTTGCATGTTTATAAAATGATAATCTAAACAAAATAGATCAAAAATGACATAGATCAATATTTAGGTTAAAACACGCTTTCCATGGAACCAAATCAACTTACGTAGACTTCCTAAAAAATGGGCCAATTGGATGCACTCCACATCCAATTCGTACCATCACCCCCGAACTTAGGCTTTGGTTAGAAGAGTAAGGAGTCAAAAGACAGTTTCTTTATTTTCCTTAAAAGTAAAGTGGCGACTCCAGAGCACCCCAATTGTGTCATTCAGTACAATACGAAAACATAACATTTATCCCCCCAAAACGCACCAATTCCGTGGGGGACGCGTGCCTTTCAACTTCTACCATCCGCGGGAGGGCAGTGGCCCCTATACTCTCCTTTCTAGTTCAGCCAATCAGGCTCTTCAGACTCTCGCTCCAAGGGAAAGGAGTCAGGACCGCACGGAGGATAGAGAAATAAGGCGGCAGGAAGCTCGGGCAGAGCAAAATTAGACCTCCGAAGTGAACTAGAGAGGATAAGAAGAGAAATAGCCGAGAGAGAAAGAGGCGAGGTGGTGAACGACTTTAGGAACCTCCTTAGGTTCAAAGAAGAAGAGAAGGATAAAGAAAGGAGAAAATAGGAGAAGTATCACAGGTCCCTTGGTGGATATCGGGAACCCTCACCTAAGTACTCCGACCTTGGAGACACTTCGGACCTCAACATGCAGGTCCTCTTCAGCAAGAAGATCATGGATTACCCGATTAGCCTCAACATAAGAATTGGGAAAGTAGAGAAGCATAATGGGACTACTTCCCCAAAAGAGCATTTGTTAGCTTATGACGCCGCTTTGGTGACCCAGATTCCAAATGGTGCAACTATGTACCGACACTTTGTTGGAACTCTGGAAGGCCGCGCTCTGAAATGGATGGACCACCTTCATCAGAACAATGTTCATAGTTACAAGGAGTTGTTTGAAATCTTCATGAAGAACTTCCTGACCTGTGAGAAGACAAAAACATTACTAAGGGTCGAAATGAACTCATGAAGGATTTCGATAAGAGATTCAATGTTGAGTGCCTAGAGATCACTAAGCTCGATTCGGTCATAGCTTGTACAACTTCTATCAAAGGGATCGTTAAGGGTAGTGAAATCCTACGTATTGAGCACATGAAACTGCAAGGTCAGAAACTAATGTTGTTCTATGTGCGAGCTTATTCATCCAAAGTCTTCATGGCCTTGGGGAGGTCAAAAAGAGACATGGCAACAAGCAATTACCATTTGACAAGTTCCACACAGGGAAGACAACTCGGCAAGGGAAACGCGACGTAAAGAAGGCTGGAATGTTGAATGTTGAGAAGCCTAAGTTCAAGAAAAACGACCGAAACCGTAAGACGGGAAGAGGGGGACGAACTAGAGGAAAGAAATAGTTCGACAGAAAGACTCCCGAGAGTCTGGTAGCGAACAAAATCCTGAATTGCAACCAGGAAGAGGTTCTAGTAAAAATAGGTCCCAAACTACTTCCCGACCCAACCCCCATGAAGGAAAGTAACAACAAAAGTAATTTCTTTTGCCTATACCACAAAGACAATGGCCATAGCACGAGGTATTGTTGTGAAATGGGAAGTCACCTCGAGAAGCTGGCAAAAGAGGGAAAGATAAACTCCTTTTTGAAGGACCCGAGAATTACCTCCTTATAGCTCTACCTCGGCCTCCGACTCCTAGGAAGTCACAATCATCTCAGGTGGTCCTGCTATAGGAGGACTAACCAATAAAGCCAGAAGAGCTCACCTTAAGTCCCTCGACCGAATCATGTTGGTCGAAGAAGCCCGAAGATTTGGGAAGCCAATCTACTTTGACGAGTCGGATGCTAGACCACTACAGAACCCTCACAATGACCTACTGGTCGTAGAAGTAAAAACTGCGAGCACTTTGGTGAAGTGAGTACTCGTAGATACAACAAGCTCGTAGATGTCATCACAAAAGGATGCCTAAAAGAACTCGGCTATGCAACTGACAAGGTCATCCCTATCAGCTACCCTATGGTGGGATTTGGAGGAAATCAAGTTCTTCCAATAGGGAGCATACAAGAACGAAGCCACACACATCGTTTCCGAATCCCTCACAGTGGACATTCCTCAGGCATACAAAATCATGCTCGGATGACCTTCCCTCAACAAGATCAATGCACATATCAGCGTGGTCTTACTGACTATGATGTTCCACCAGGATGATGGTGAAGTCGGCAAGGTATGTGAAGATAAAAAAAAATAGCTCAATCTTACTACGTGCAATGGCTCAGTAGAAGCACATTAGAGCAGAAGGAAGCCCTCACAGCCAGTAAGGATCCCGAATCAAGGAAAAGAAGAAGGGAAAACCCCGACGAGCTCAGAGTCTTGGTGCCGAAGGAGGAAGAAAAGAACAAAACTAAGAAAGAGAAGGGAAAGGACATTAAATGCTTGATGATAGATGTCCCTCCCTCTGAACTGGTAGATGCAAGGATTGAAGAAAGAGAAAGAGCCAAGCCCTCGTGGGGAAACGTGGCAGTCATTCTGGACCCAACTCATCCGGAACGCATCACTTATCTTGTTAATGACCTAGATGAGCCCACTGTGATAGAACTCTCCTCCCTACTATAGGAGTACCAAGACATATTCACTTACGAACCTAATGAAATTCCCGGGATCAGTAGGGAGCTCATGGAACACAACCTTGGAATAAACCCTAAAATGAGGCCTATCAAATAGAAGAAAAGACATCTGAGCCAAGAGCATAGCCGAGCCGCCGCCGAAGAGGTAAAGAAGCTCCTTGAAGCCGAATTCGTCAAGGAGTGTCAGTACCTGAAGTGGCTCACCAAAGTGGTAATGGTTAAAAAGGTAAACAGAACTTGGAGAATGTGTGTAGACTACACCGATCTAAACAAGCCTTGTCCAAAAGACCACTTCCCTCTTCCTCGTATAGACAGGATGGCAGGTTCTACTAGTGGCCACAAACTACTGAGCTTCATGGATGCCTACTCAGGATACCATCATATCTTCATGAAGAAGAAAGATCAAAGTTCGACGACATTCATCACAGACGATGTGGTTTTTTGCTACAAGATGATGCCGTTCGGACTAAAGAACGCCGGGGCCACCATCCAACAACTACTCCAAAAAGTGTTCAAGAATTAGATTGGAAGGAACCTAGAAGCTTATGTTGAAGATCTTACCACGAAAAGCCTCAAGTTGTCCTTTCATGTGGACGACTTAAAAGAAACCTTCGAGACCCTTAGAGCAAACCAGATGAAGTTGAATCCTAAAAAGTGCGTGTTCGGGGTACGAGGAGGAAATTTCCTTGGCTTCATGGTCAATGAAAGAGGAATCGATGCCAACCTTGAGAAGGTTTAAGCAGTACGGGAGATGTAACCTCTGACGTGTGTATGCAATGTACATAAGCTAACAAGGTGTATAGCCACTCTAAATTGGTTCGTGCGCTCCTTTCTTCAAAGTCTTGAGGAAGGGAACAAAATTTGAATGGGGAGAATCGGCGTGGGATGCAATCAAAAAACTGAAGACCTACCTCAGCACCTACCGAGGATATCAATCCCCAAGTCCATAAAGCGGTAATACCTCTACCTCGCAGTATCTAAGAAGGCAGTCGCATCGGTCATATTACAAGAAAACAAGGGTGCTCAAGAACCTGTGTACTTCACCTGTCATGCACTAACTAGAGTAGAATTCAGGTACACTACCCCGGAGAAGTTCCCCCTTGGTGTACTGATCAGTTCGCATAAGTTAAGGTCGTACTTCCAAGAACACCAAATTATAGTTCTCACCAATGAACCTCTGAAGAAGATACTGGTACGACTTAATTCAGCCGGTAGAGCCCTAATCTTGGCTCATGAACTCACAGACTATGACATCATCTACGAACCCCGTAGGGCGATAAAGAGCCAAGCCCTTGCAGATTTCATATCCGAATTGACGCCTTCGGACCATGTGTTGAGTTACTGGATCGAATCTTGGTCCATGAGCGTAGATAGTTCGTCATGTATGGCCGGAAGTGGAGCAGGGATCGTAATCACCTCCTTAAAAGGAGATGTGTTTAAGTATGCGATGAGATTTCAAATTCTGTGCCTCAAATAATGAAGTGGAATACGAAGCCTTCCTCACCGAATTAACATTGGTGTGAGTTGCTAGAGCCTAGAAGGTAACAATCAAAATGGACTCTAAGCTCCTCGTCTCCCAAGTATCCAGAAATTACTAGGCCCGAGGAGATGGAATGATGGCATACTTAGCAAAGGTCAAAGAAAAAATCGACCGTTATGAGTGGCATTAGAACATGTTCCAAGGTAAGAATACAGCCACGCAGATGCCCTTGCTCGCCTAGCCAGTTCATCAATTGAAGGAATGCACAGGATCATCTTCTAGGAAGAGGTAGAAAAGTGGAGTATTGAAGTTGAAGCAGCTGTCAACTTCCTGGACCGATTGAACCAATGGATGGATCCCATCATCTTGCTGCTCGAGGATAAGGTCTCTCAGAAGATCCCAAGGAAGCCAGCAAAGTCAAGGAAAAATCCAAATGGTTTGAGTTCCGAGAAGGAACATTGTACAAGAAAAATTTCACCCATCCACTGTTGAAATGTGTGTTGAGGACCTAAGGATAGGAGATCCTTAGAGAAGCTCACTACAACATTTGCAGAGCGCATCAGGGGCAAGAACGATCGCCACAAAGTTCTTTAGCTGAGATTCTATTGTCCCATGATCCATAACGACGCGACTGTAATGGTAAAGAAGTGCAATAAGCCAGTACTTCGCACCCATACCACGGCTGCCCTCAGCAGAGCTCATACCCATCCTAGCCCCAATGCCTTTCCACCAATGGGATGTGGACATATTGGGACCTTTCCCTAGAGCAACTGGATAACTAAAGTTTATCACAGTAGTCGTAGAATACTTCACAAAGTGGGTCAAAGTATGATCAATCAAGAACACCACCATGGCATATGTAAAGAAGTTCATCCTGGAGAACATACTGACACGGTTCAGTGCTCCTCGGAATATTATTTTTGATAACAGACGATTTTTCGACACACCAAGATTGACCGATTAGCTAGAAGACAACGGGGTGAAAGCCAACTTCAGAGCAGTAGCTTGGCCACAAACCAATGGCCAGGTAGAGTCCAACAACAAACCCTTGTAATTGGGATCAAGAAGAAGTTAGATGGAGCCAAAGGTTTAGGGGCCGAGAAAGTACCGAAGTACTCTAGGCCACGAGGACTACGGAGAAAGCAATCACTAGAGAAACTCCTTTCGGCCTTGTATACGAGTCACAAACCGTCCTCCCATTGGAGATCCTAAATGGAAGCCCAAGTGTGGAGCACTTTGATGCCGAGAAGAATGTTGAAAAGCTTAGGTGCCATCTTGACTTATTGTCTGAAGTTCGAGGAAAAGCCCTTCTCCGAGCCGAAATCTACAAAAAGAGGATGACTAGAGTGTTCAATCGAAGAGTCAAGACCAGACGACTCAGCACCAAAGAACTTGTACCAAGGAAGATGGAATCCGGGGAAAGATTGAGTGAGGATGGAAAGCTCACCCTAAACTAGGAAAGGATAAGGTCGCCGAAGTGATAGGGTCGAAGATGTATCAAATGGAAACACCAGAAGGATGGAAGGTTGTGAGGTCATGGAACATTAACCTACTTTGTTTCTATGTATAACAAACTCATTTTGGAGTTACTTTGAGGTAGGCACCCCAAACAGCCTCTTATCTTTTCTGAATTCAAAGGAACTCATCTTGGAGTTACTTCCCTTAACAACCTCCTATCTTATTCGCTTTCAAAGGAACTCATCTTGGAGTTACCTCATGGTTGTCACCTCCAAATAGCCATGAATAGAAGTTCATTTTTTCTTCAAAATTTGCGCACATTTTTCTACTTTTGTTTGTCATTTTATTGACAAAATTAACAAAGTCCTACCCTGAGGACCATACGAAACACATGAAAAAAGACCCCACCCCTCCGTCAATGCGGACGATCAATTCGGTTCAACCTCGTGAACTTATCTAGTTTAGATTATGATTATTTCAGTACCCATATTTGTTTAAGTGAGGGCATAGCGGTAAAATCCCCAAACAACCTTAAGATTGGACACCTCGGTTTAGATTAGTGACTTAAACAGATATCCTTTCTATGAAGTACTAAAGCTCGTAAGATGAACGAATGACGAAGGTAGAGAACACATTTTAATTAAACAAGCAAAATGCCTCAAAAAATTTGAGTCACAAATACTACAAGAGGCAAAGAGGCCGAAGAGATACGGTAAAAGAACAAAAACCTAAAGAACTACAACCGAAGAGGCAGAAAATGAAGTATAATGAATCTGTCACGAAGAAGTGGCGACGACCTACCCATTACCATGTATTATATAATGAAATCAACTTTATATGTACATAGGGAACAAGTCAGCCAACACACTACCATGTTCTATATTTAATGAGAGTCCGATTGGGAGGTCGGGATGAGGTGCGATGGATCACTCTCATAGCAATGGATATCTGCCCATTACCATGTATCGTATGACGAAAACAACTTCACATACAAAAAAGGAACATGCAGGACAAAATACTATAACGTTTTATATTTAGAGAGAGACCTATCAAGAAGACCTCGGACACCCCTACTGCTGGGACCCCTCCTCAGCGACTATGGATGACCCCCGCTGCACAACCCCTTCACCTTCGACTTTGGGACGCTTCATGAATCACTTACCTCCGGTGGATCAGGAGGGGTCTGTGTTGATAGCGCTACCAAATCTCACTTTAGGTTCAGTCCTGAGTCTTGATCCGGATGGTACGTCAGGAAGCTAGGCAACCGAGCCTTCATTTCCCGAGCATCATTATGACCCTTGGTGTATTCAGCTTGGTTCACCAGCATAGTGGCTCGGATCGCCTTGAAGCCATCCTCTGACCCATAGACCTCCATGGAGGCCTTTTCCAGAAGGGACTCCTTTTGTTTTGGCTACTTCCTTCACCTCCTGCCAAAGAGTAGCAACCTCATAGGACATCATCTAGGTCGGCAAGCTCCTTCGCCATCGCAGAAAGCTTGGACTGAGTCTCCTTCTCGTCTTTCTTCAACATGGCATGAACCTCGTCTTCGTCCTTCTTCATCTTCCCTTCACTATCAATAATCCTCCCCCTCCTGAGCCTGCCTTGCTGCCTCAGCCGCCTTGTGGCAAGCCGTCTAAATTTCGGCAATGTGCTTCTTCCGGAGGTCCTTTGCAATCTGCAGCCAAGCTCTCATGTTGGTGTTCACCGAGTCAAAGTACGCCATGGAGAGGTAAGTCTACAAAGGTAAGGAAGAAAGCAAAAATTTAGAAATGAAGACAAAGACAAGAAAAGGAAAGAAGCACAAAGATCGATCGTACCTCATGGGCCGCCTTCAGAACCATCTTATGAGTGAGGGCAGGGTTCATCCCATGTCTGAGATGTCCTCGACAGGGATGAGCTGTTAGAAGTACTCCACTACCTTCGTATTTCCCTCCTTGGTGCAGTGAAAATACTTCAGGAAAGTGAGGAGCTCGTCAGGCCTCTCCGAAGTAGGGTCAAAAACGAACATGTTCGGCTTCTTTAGATGGATAGGCTACTTAGGCGCAGAGTCCACCCCCGCCTTCCCCTTCCCTTTCTCTATAAAAGAAGGGGAAACCCGCTCCATCTCAACCTAGGTGTAGTCCATGGTTTCTTCGATGAACCCCCCAGGAGCTCCTCCACCTCCTCATCTAGGTGACGGGCTCCCCAGATGAATACCTTTTCGGCTTCGAGCCCCCAGCACAAGAAAAAGGCTTTTTCCTCTTGGGCACCCAGGTAGGCACCAACTACAGTAAACATAGGAATAAGTCAAACAAGTTAAAAGATCAAAGCCAAGTGCATCAAAATGAGCAAAAATTATTGAGTTAAGGAGATCGTCCACTTCGAGGTTGAGGTCCTCAGCCATCCTCGCATTGAACTCGTCTGTAGAGGTCTTCCTCTACATGTCCCTTGCCTAGTAGGCCTTGTTAAGGGTGCTCATTTTTTCATCTACAAAATCAAAGCGTTATAGAAGAACACATAAAAACAAAAAGTAAAAGCAAAGAAAAAGCTTTTAAGTACCCACATTCCATCTTCGGCTGACCCCTAAGAAGACGAGGAAGTCCTCGCCCTTTAACCATGTCTACTTTGGCTGCCAATGCAAGAACATCTTCAGCATGGCCTTCGTCCCCCGCTGCCTCCTCTTCACTTCCCAATGGAAGTATTTGTGAGCATCGAGGTCAACCTTGGAGGGACTTCATCCCCTCCCTTTAAATGCCAAAGTGGATTTTCTCGCGTTCTACTCCGGCATCTGCTGAAAGACCTTGTCCTTCAGGCCCTTGACAAATACGAAGAGCTCCTTCTAGTTGTGGTTAGAGCTATGACGAGGTGGCGCTACCACATATTCAAATTTTTCTATGAAGTGGAAGAACCATTCGTCGGTGCTGCTTGGAGTGACGATCTTCATGATGGCCAACCAGAGCCCCAGAGTTGGGTTGACCTTGTGCACCTTGCAGTTGGTGATGAAGTAGGAAATCATCATCCAACTGTTCGGGGCCAACTAGTAGCGAACCAGATTAGAGTCCTTTAGCAAGGACAATGTGATGGGATGAACGGGCACCCAAAATCCTGCCACCCCCATCAGTTTGCTTATCGTGATACAACCTCTCAATGGCCGCATCACGTTATAGCTCATCCCGGGCAGAAATAGCTGAATGTCCTCTAAGGACCTAAATAAGCCGATTGTAGAAGGAACATCGTCATCAGTGATGGCCCAACAACATCTAATCTCATCGGTTGGTTTCCTGGCCTACTTCCCGGCGTCCGAGGTTAAAGCTGTAGTTGCCATCGCTAATCTATTATCGATGAAGTAAGGTGAACGACAAGCAATAGTGACTTTGGAAGACGAAGGGTCTCCTGCCAGCGCTGTAGCCCAGGTACATAAAACGAAACAAAAAGAAAAGAAAGAAATATATATTCAATGTACCAGGGGATGAAGTAGAAATGGTGCTTTCTAGGACTATGGCACTTTGCCCATTATGAGGACAAAAAGGGGACATGCTCAGCAGATGACGACGCGAACTTGTCCTCGAGATTGTGAAGCTGCCTTTTAGTAGTTTCCTTTAGGCGATCCATTCCTTCCCGGCTACTGACTTCCTTCTGACTGACCTTTGAGGCTACATTGGTACTGCGGAGCTCGCCAAAGCCGAGGGCTCCTTATTATTATCATTTTTGAGGTGCTCATTATCATTTTTGGGTTCGGGTTGAACAAACAATGTTTTTTTATCTTGCCCCGAAGGATGGGGGGCCTATTTTGTTTCACCTCTAAATGGGTCAGGGGAATTGTATATAATTCGCTATTCCTAACCTAACGCTTCTACTCGTTGAGTAATCAGTTCTACCACGTGACGGTCGAAGGCCTTAAGTGGAGGTTGTTCTATTATGAATTCACCCTTAGCAATTTGACGACCTACTCTCAAATTTTCAATGGACTCTAGCCTCCTAATATACTCGGCCTTTGGCTTCCAAATCCTCTCCAAGATATCCGTTTGTAGGGGGCATGATCCTCCTGCGCGAAAAATGGTGGAAGTTTAAAAAAGGCACACGTGCCTTCATGAAAATGGTGCGTGTTTTGGCGCTTAAGTTATGTTTTGTATTGTGTGCTAAATGACACAAATAGGGTGTTTAGAGTCGCCTCTTTGTTTTTAGGAAAACAAAGAAACCATTCCTTTGACTCCTCGTTCTTACAACCAAAGTCTATGTTCGGGGATGCTGGTACGAATTGGATGTGGAATGCATCTAATTCGCCCGTTTTACAACAGCCACTACTTGTGATTTTAAGAAGTGTGCATAAGACAATTTGGTTCCATTCTAAGCATTTTTTCACTTAAATCTTAATCTAAGTCATGTACAACTTATTTTATTTAATTTATCACTTTGAATATGCATCCATTTTCAATCCATATCCAAATGCAAATAAGCAACATAATGTCCTTAAGAGAGGATTAATGAATGAGTAATGTACATCAAATAAAGAATAAAAGAATAAAAATAAAAACTTAAGTCATTAATCCTAAAAAAGTAGCATTGAAATTATT
>ONZA01014465.1:20536-32141 GCA_900322205.1 Kewa caespitosa | reverse complement strand
GTTTCCAAATATGATAGATAATAGCTGCTATTATTGCATACATCACCTTCTTTTGAAACTTCTTCTTAGCAGTTCTCCTTTCCAGTAGTCTGACCAGATGCTCAGTATCAAAGATAAAACTTGTTATGCCAATCCATGCACAGACCAGTTTAGTGACCTCCATAACAAAGGGGCAAGTAAAAAAGAGGTGGTCTCTAGATTCAGACCAGTCCCACATAAAGGGCATGCAACTTTGTCACATATGTGGGCTTTCTGAAGTCTCTCTCTTGTCCACAATCTATCTCGCACCTGAAGCCAGTAGATACAGCTATGCTTAGGCACATTAAATCTATTCCAAACCCACTTGTCCCATCTAGCCCGTGGCAGGTCTTGTTGCAACCAATGGTAACCTGAAGCCACAACATAGTTCTTCCCTCCAATCTTGTCCCATCTAACCCTTGGCAGGTCTTGTTGAAGCCACATAGCCAATGGTTTTCATATTTAACACTTTTAACGATCTTTAGCATTTTAAGCATATTTCTATTTCACTTGACGATCCAATTGAAATTATTTTCTGAAATTGGACATTTTTTGTTAGTTGTGTACAAGAATGATCATCTGAATCATGATTGGCTTAAATAAAAAGAAAAGAATAGAATTGAAGTTGAAATGGTTGTTCTTATATGAACGCTTTTTCAAAGATCGGTTAGCATTTTAAGTGTATTTCTATTTGAATGGACTTACCAATTGAAACTATTTATTATTATTGAAACATGTTTTGGTTAGATATAAACAATATTGATGATTATAATCATACCAGGCTTTCCAATAGTAAGAATTGCGTTCCCAATTGTGTTTCATATATAATGATTTTTGACGATCATTAGCGTTTCAAGCGTACCTCTCTTACAATTGAAAAAACAATTGAATCATCAGTTATAATTGGATAATTTTTTGGCCAGAAATCAATAGTATTGATCATTGTAGTCATACTCGGCTTTTAAATAGTAAGAATGGCGATTGCAATTGCTTGTCGCATTTGACGTTTTTTAACGATCTCTAGCAATTTGAACATATTTCTTTTTTAATTAACGAATCAATTGAAACTACTTTAAAATCAGTTCATAATTCTGTTATTGGTATTCTAGATTGATCATTTGAATCAAGTTGGCTTTCAAATTAAAAGAAGTGTAGTTGCAATTGCTGTTTATATTAATTTTAACGATCAGTTAGCATTTTAAGCGCATTTCTGTTTACGTTGACTTACCAATTGAAACTATTTTTTTTGTAATTGGATCATGTAATGGTATTAAATGAAATGTATTGATGATTTCAATCAAATTCGTCTTTTAAATAACAAGAATTGCATTTGCAATTTTTTTCTTCATATTTGACGCTTTTTAACGATCATTGGCGCGTTGTAAGCTATTTGTCCCATTTCAAATTGGGCCAATAATTCTCAGCCCATCAGAGTCATTTCTCGGCCCACGCTCTCACCTAGGAGCCCAAGTTCCATCCTCCTGTCTCGACACTGCTCTGGACCTCGGGCCATCACCTTCAGATAAGAGGGTGATCTTGTCCTGCTACGAAAAGCACCCACCAACCCGAAGGATGATCCTGGCTGCCCTCGTCGCCAAAGGGGACTTGTGGGTCGCTTCCTAGGGAGATAGAGGCAGAATAAGACCTCCAGGAGTGAAGGGGGGAGACTCTGCTGAGTGGTTTGCCAAGAGGATCATGTCCGAGATGAGACTAGGCCTTCACAAGAAGCTGGAGCGCCAGAAAGATTCTAGAAGAACACATGTAGGGACACGTGGCCGAGGTTGATAAGCAGGCGCCATCAGGCTCTTATCAGGCTGAAGAAGGGAATGTCCACGTGGCCTCTCCATATTGGACGAGCTCAACCTTGATGTCACCTGGAGAATGTCTATAAATCGGAGAATGGACACATCCTCAAAAGGTAATTGATTGATAACTGATTATTTTCTCTAAAACATTCACGTCTGCATCATTCCCTAGGTCAGGATTTGAGTGCCCTTAGAGTTTTCTATTTGCCCCTTTGGCCCACTTCTTGCCAGAGGAAGACTTGTCCAAACACTCTTACTAGCATGAGTGTCGGAGGACCATTCCCCGGACCACACCGGGGGCATTTCACGTGTGCCACTTGTACAGGTACACTCATTCCGATGATACACGTCATCCGCGATCTCCTTCCAGTAACAAAATCTCTTCCACCCTTTGATTGTTCGAGGGTCTACTCTTCTCCCATGAAATATCTTGAAACATTTGGCGCGATTTATGGAGAGTGGCAAGATGTAGTATCATGAGATTGAGGAACGAAAAACACATCCAAACACCTTCACCGCAACAAAAATCCTACCCGAACATGTCTAACCATTAAGAAAGAAATTCTGCGTCATTAGCTGGACGAAGAGGCGTTGTCCCATCACACGTGATGAGGGCCTAGTTGGCCGCCATGCAGGCCAACATTATGAGGGATATGCATGTGTGTATCCTAATAGGAGAACATCCTGAACCACATCAAGATGTCGAGGGGCCTAGACGAGGGTACCTTGAAGAAAGCACCCGAGATCAAAGTCCAAGGATCGAGGAGTAGGCGAGATGCTGAATCCAAGGGTCTCTCAACAAAGTCCCAAAAGGAGCAGCCTGAGTACGAAGATTCCTAAAGCCTCAAGAAGGACAGCTGGGACATGTGCCTGAGGCTAGTGGCAATGAAGAGGTGAAAAGGCCGCCAGAGAAGAAGCTGAGAGCCCAAAAAAGGAGGATGTTCGGGAGCTGATACAGCATAAAGAGGCCAAGAGGCCAAAGAAGCAGCAAGGTTCAGTCAAGTCCCGGTTAGGTCCGAGGGACTATGACGACATCACAAAGAGCTTCAAAGGATTGGAGATAAGCCCTGACCTTACCATGAAGGCCCCCTTTAGTAAAGAGACAATGGCTTGTCCCATCAACATGTACGCTTGCATCGGGAAGATAAATAAGTACGATGGAACGACGTCCCCTAGAGAAAACCTAATGGCCTATGATGCCACCATGATAACGCAGGACAAGAATGACGCGACCTTCTGTCTTCACTTCGTCGGCAAACTTTAGGGATGAGCCCTTATGTGGTTGGATAGCTTGCCTCGACACAGCGTCCACAAGTTCGATGAGCTCTGCCGCATCTTTATAAAGAATTACATGACCTATGAAAAGATGAAAAAATGCTCGGAAGACTTGTTTAATATCATCCAAGGGAAAGAGGAACACATGAAAGACTATGACAAGCGCTTCAATGAAGAGTGCCTCGAGAGAACAGAACTCGACCAAGCGATAGCTTGCACGACATATGTCAAATGTATTGTTAAAGGAAGAGAAATCTTGAAATATTTCGAGTACATGGAGTTAAAGAAAGAGAGGTTGACTTTGCCTTTAGTCTGAGCCTACTATTCCAAGCTATTCACGACATGGGAGAGGTCAGGAAGGGACACGATGAACAAAGGACAATGGTGAGAGAAGAACCCCGAAGAAAAATTGTCAGAACACTCGAGGAACGGCAGAAGGAGGGACGAGACGCTCGGTGTGGAGAAGCCCCAGTTCAAAAAGAAGGGATCAGGATGAGCCAGGGGATGAGGTGGTTTCAAGGGTCGAGGGAAACTAGAAAGAAGGGTGCCTGAGAGCCTCCCAGTGAATGAAATCCTAAAATGCAACCAGGAAGCTCTCATATCTAAAATCGACCGCAAGTTACTACCTGACCCAACCCCAATGAAAGACGGAAACAATAAGAGCTATTTCTTCTGCCACTACCACAAAGTTCACGGGCACAACATGACCACCGTCCAGCCGAGCCAGGAGGCAGCTGAGCCCTTGGGGTCCTCGTTGGACTCCTACGAGGTGGCAGTCATCTCAGGTGTCCTAGCAAGAGGTGATCTCATGAACAAAGCGAAAAAAGCTCATCTAAAGTCCATCGATCATATCTTGTTGATCAAGGAAGTCCAAAAATTTGGAAAACCTATTGTCTTTGATGAAGCTGATATGAGGTCACTCTGATTCCCGCACGACGACCCCCTAGTGATAGAGTCGAAGATCGCAAACACCCTCGTGAAGAGAGTCCTCATAGACACGGATAGCTCGGTCGACGTAATCACAAGCAGCTATCTTAGAGACCTCGGCTACACGGCCGACAAGATAGTACTGATAAGACTCTCGATGGTGGGATTCAGTGGAAACCAAGTTCACCCGGTGGGTAGTATCCAGCTCCTAGTGAGGATAGGGGCAAAGAGCGAGGCAAGACGCGTTGTCTTGGAATTTCTTTTATGTTGACGTACCATTGGCATACAATGTCTTACTCGGATGGCCCATGATGAATGAGATCAGCGGTAGTCCCAACATGATGCTACTCACTTTGGAGTTCCACCGGGACGATGACGAAGTAGGGAATTCCTCGGCGACCAAAAAATGGCTCGGGCTAGCTATGTTTAGTGCGTTAGCAGTAAAACCATGGGAAATGAAAAGGCAAGGCCCAAAGCCGAGCCGAAGTCCAAGCGAAAGAAGAAGGCGACACCAGAAGAGGTAATTGTCATCGTCAAGACAAAAGAGAACCCCCCAATGAAGAAATAGAAAAGAAAGGGAGTGAGATGCATGATGATGGACATAGATCCCCCAGAGGTAGCTGAAAGGGAGAGGGATACCCCTGCCAGCGGGAAGGTGGAGGTCACCCTGGACCCCTCTCATCCAAAACAAGTCACGTATGTAGGTGACGAGCTGGACGAGACCACTAGAGAGCAGATAACCGAGCTCCTTGGACATCTTTGCTGTCAGCCCGAATGAGATGTCACGAATCGACAGATCCCTCATCAATCATAAGCTCAGCATAAATCCTAAGCTCAAACCAGTGAAGCAAAATAAGAGGCACCTTGGGGAAGAGAGGAGCCTAGCAGCATCAAAAGAAGTTAAGAAATTGTTAGAAGCGGGGTTCATCCGAGAGTGTCGGCACCAACAATAGCTCGCGAATGTGGTGATGGTGCAGAAAGTAACGGGGAGTTGGCGGATGTGCATTGATTACACATAACAGAACAAAGCCCGCCCAAAAGACCACTTCTTGCTCCACAGGATAGACAAACTCGTCGACTCCATCGCCAGCCATGAACTCTTAAGCTTCATTGACGACTTTTCGAGGTACCACGAAGTCTTCATGAGGAAGAAAAACCATGGCTCGAAGGCATTCATCACAAACGATGGAGTAATCTGTTATACAATGATGCCCTTCGGCCTCAAGAACGCCGAAGCAACGTTCCAGAGGCTTGTCCAAAAGGTTCAGTGCCCAAATCGGGACAAATCTTGAACATTATGTGGGCAACCTCATCACGAATAGCGTGAAGTCATCGATCCATATGGAAGACTTGAAGACCTTTGAAACGCTCAGAAGGAAGAAGATGAAACTCAACCCGAATAAGTTTATATTCAGAGTACGAGGAGGTAAGTTCTTGGGGTTTATGGTCTATGAGTGGAGCATCGACACCAATCCAGAGAAGGTGAAGGTCGTGATAGATATGGAGCAACCACGACGCATAAAAGATGTGCAAAAGTTGATTGGGTGCATCGCGGTGCTAAATTGGTTCGTCTCTGAGTTGGCTGATAAGTGTGCACACTTCTTTGCAACGCCAACGAAAGGGACATGGTTTGAGTGGAGTGATAAAGCGCAAGAAGCTTTTTAGAAACTGAAGCAACACTTGAGCTCCCTCTTGGAAATCACCTTACCTCATCTAGGAGAGGCTCTTCCTATACCTTGTCGTCTCCAAAATGGCCGTGGCTTCAGCGCTCGTCAGAAATGAAGAGCGAAAGCAAGAACTGGTGTACTTCACTAGCCACGCACTCATCAGGGCCGAGTGTAAACCATCCCTAAAAAGTTCGCCCTTGGTGTCCTCATTAGCTCATGGAAGCTCAGGCCTTACTTCCAGGACCACTTGGTAACAGTCCTGACGAACCAACAGTTGAAGAACATCCTGCAAAATCTTGAGTCGACAGGGAGATGGTGATCTGGGCACATGGGCTCATGGATTATGATATTTCCTGTGAGCACAGAAGATTGATAAAAAAAATGGCCAACTTTGTCACTGAGCTGACCCCTTCTGAGAAGACGCCGAGCTACTGAACTGACTCATGGCTGATGAGCGTTGATGGCTCCTCATGTAAAAGTTGAAGTGGAGCAAAAGTCGTCATTACCTCGGCCAAAAGATATGAATTTGAGTACGGCAATGAGATTCAAGTTCTAGGCCTCCAATAACTTCCAGGACCACCTGGTAACAGTCTTGACGAATGACCAAAGCCGCCGGGGCCAGAAGGCTGAAGATACGGATAGATTCCCAGCTCGTTGTGTCCTAGATCTTAGGAGAGTATGAGGAAAGAGATGAGGGTATGAAGGCATACCTCCGTGGAGAGAAAAAAGAGACGAAGGATTTTGAAGAGGTGATCATAGACCATGTACCACGCCTAGAGAATTATCACGCTGATGCGCTAGCTTGTTTGGCTAGCTCGTCAGCTGAAGGTGTTTCCTGAAACATATTTTGGGAAGAGAAAGAACTGAGAAGCATAAAGGCCGAGCCCATTATACACCTGCTCGATTGGAGCAATATGTGGATGGAGTCACTTGTGGCGTATAGGAGTGACAGGTGGATGGACCCACTTGTGGCATGGATTAAGGATGGCAAGTTCCTATAAGACGAGAAGGAAGCGAATATGATTTGGATGAGAGCCAAGTGGTTCAAGCTCAGGGACGACACCCTCAACAAGAGGGGGTTGACCCATCCATTGTAGAAATGCGTTTCTAAAACGCAAAGGAAGGAGATAGTCCAAGGAGCCCATGTTGGGATCTTTTGGGCACACTTGAGGGGATGAACCATGGGACCCAAAATCTTGAAGCTCGGATTCTACTGGCCCACTTTGAAGAGCGATGCCACCGAGATAATCAAGAGCTTCGAGAATCGCCAACTGTTTGCGCTTGTGCCAAAACTTCTATCAATTGAGATCTTGCCCATACTATCTCTCATGTCTTTCCATCTTTAGGGAATGGACATAGTTGTTTTTGACTACTTCACCTAGTGGATCGAAGCATGTGCAATAAGGAACATCACTGTGGCCTACGTGAAGAAGTTCATCCTGGAGAACATTCTCACGTGCTTCGGCGCCCCACCTTATCTTCGAACATGGAAGGCGATTCGACTTGCCAAAGCTCAAAGACTGGTTAGCCGAGTATGGGGTCGGGGAAAATTTAACTACAGTAGCCAGACCTCAGACAAATGGACAGGTCAAATCGAGAAAAGAAGATTTTGGTCAATGTGACCAACAAAAATATGGACAAGGCCAACGGGCTTTGGGCCGAGAAGCAAATTGAAGTACTATGGGCCTCAAGGATGACAAAGAAGGCAATCACAGGCGAGAGCCCGTTCAACCTTGCCTATAACTCCGAGGCAGTTCTTCCACTGGAATTCACCAAGTCAAGCCCGAGAGTGGAACACTTCAACTCCAACACCTACGAAGAGAAACTAAGAAATAACCTCGACCTTCTTTCCGAGGTAAAAAGGAGACTCCTTCCTAAGAGAAGATATTTACAACTAAAGGATGACGAGGGCCTTCAACAGATGAGTGAGGATCAGAAAGTTCAACGTATGAGACCTCGTACTCAGTAAAATAGAGTTCGTGGGGGCACAAAATGAAGATGGTAAGATGAAACCAAATTGGGAAGGACGATACAGGGTAATCGAAGTACTGAGCTCGAAGACCTAAATGCTAGAAACACTAGACGGAAGGAAGATAGACAGGCCCTAGAAAATCATCAACTTGCAAGAGTTCTTTATGTGAAATGAGATGCTATTCCTGGAGCCTCATCAGGGTAGGCTCCCCTAAACAGCCTAAGATGCAATGGAGTAGAAGGGGTCAGCACCTCCAAACAGCCATGAATGAAAAACGCTCGGTTACATTATTTTTCGTCAATACTAGATATTTTTACTTTAACGTTCATATAAAGTTAAGTCCTAACACGAATGAATGAGGACCCACCATGGGGGAAAATGAACTTAAGTCCCAACACGAATGGATGAAACCCCACCCTGGGGCAAATGAAACTAAGTCCTAACACGAATGGACGAGACCCCATCTTGAGGGGCAAATAAATATAAATACCAACATAAATGGACGAAACCCCACCCTAGGGGCAAACAAACGAAAGTCCTAAGATGAAAGGACAAAGCCCCATTCTAAAGGAAAGAAGGATCTAGCTATATTTTTTTAAGTGGGGGAACCATGGACGAAGGTTCCTCACCAACCTGTCTCGACACTTTACACAATTACACTTAAACAAATCTAGCAAGCAAGCAAGATAGAACAAAACAATGGAATAGACAAGGGTAAAAAACCAACTTTCCATTAAAAAGACAGAGGATTACAAGGGAATAAAAACAAACCCCCAAGAAGAAGAAAGAAATAAGTACATAAGACGGAAGATGAAGAAGTGGACCGCTGAGGATCAAGAAGAAGTGTCCTTAGCAAGAGAATTGGCTGCACATCGACACCTTTAGGGTCCTTAGCAGCGACTTCGACATTGTCATGGTGCTCACCCTCCCGGTGGTTGGCCGCCTCCAATTCGCCCTCTGGGAAAATTTTCTCAAAGTCCAGATACTCGTTGGTGGATGGATGACTGACAGATCGATGAGGATTGAAGGATAAGAAGTTATTGTACTCCTCCAGCAAAGCGACGTCTCCCTCTTCCCTAGACTTGGCTGCACCGAGAATAACCCTTTTGGCAAGGAGGCAGTTGAATCTAGCCTCTAAGGAGAAGACATCCGTGAAGGCTTCCCTGAAGTGAAGGTGTCCTCGACCTTAACCAGTCCATCGGAGAGCTCCATTGCATTGGCCTTCTCGGCAACTAGCTCAGCCTCTACGACCCTGGTGCGCTCATATGCATCAGAGGCAACCTTCTTCTGCCTGATGAGCTTGGCCTGGACCTCCATCTTCTTGGCTTCGAGCTCCTTCTTCTTCTCCTTGAGGGGCTTCATCCTCCTTGTAACTCCTTCCTCAATGAGCTTAAGGAGCTTCTGGTCCAACGTAAGGTGAGGACCTGCCACATCGTTCCTTTCCTTCTCAGCCCTCTCCAACTGGTCCTTCATTTTGTGGAGATGCCCGACATAATATTGAGAAAGGATGACCCTTGCGAGAAAAGGAATTCAACACATTATGCTCGAGAACCAACAAGTGAGAAAAACAAAGGATTGAGGAAGAAACGTACCTCCATAGCTAGACGCCGACTCATGTATTCGGCTCTCTTCGGATGGTCCCTCATCTACTGAAGGTCCTCATCCTAATTGCACTTTGACAGAATGGAGGATGCTACAACGTCTTTATCATGGGGCCCCAAGGTCGGATACATGGGGAAGAGGGGGCCCCCCCCGAAACGCCAGCCCTAGCAGAGGGGGCACCCAAAGGACCCTCCCCTTACCGGCCTTGGGCTTGGCCGAAACCTTATGAGCTGAAGGATGCTTCGGGACGCCCTTAGGGATCCTTGCGTCAAGGCTATCCTCTGAGATGACATCCACCACCAGTGACGGGATATCCTTTCCCTTCTCCTCGAGGTACTCTTATGCCACGAGGGTCTTACCTTGGCCAAGGGTGAAGATGAGGCACCTGCATCAGTAGCAGAAGCCCCTTAACTTCTCTTATTATTTTTTTCCCAGCAACAGACGAAGTGTTGGGTTCTATGTAATACATGATCTAATCATATAAAAGCGGAACACATAATATTGGATCGTTACACGTACTCTAGTTCACATATGCGTTACCTCTCGATGCGTGCCTTCCCAAATATGCTATCAACTAGATCTTCCAGGCCACATATCACTCTTGATCTCCTCGTGAAGATGACCTCCAGTTAGAACCAAGTGTTGCTCCTCTGAATTCACACACCTAGATCAATCCAAGATGATAGCTAAATCAGAATCACGAAGGAGCGACTCCTTCTGATTCTTCTCCTTGGTTCGAATGAACTCACTTTAGGGGTTAGGGTTTGATGAAAAGGTTATCCCTTCTTTCATGATGTATTAGTTCAGTTAAGAGGCATAAGTCTAAACCTAACATGGGATGCATAAGCCGTTTACACAGGCACAAGGAATAAACCCTGAAAGGGCCGTGTGTAATGTGTCTGTTTGGGCCTTATCCAAACTGGCCCAAAAGGCCATAACACGACAGAAGAACCCATTTCCTCTGACTTGCTCCATCGTATCTTTGGTCCCAAGGACCCGTTCCTTAATCCAACGTTTTGCTCAACCTTTGTGACGTTCATCAATCTACTTTAGTGCGATCCTTTAAAATTAATTGCACTTAGCGTTTGATCTCAATGTCTATTAACCTAAAAGGTTGTGAGAGGCATCTAGCCACACATCACAACGAATATAAGTAAATTGAATCACTATCTTAGTTATTAATCCCAAGTCACTTGCACCTTGACTGAAGGACATATTCCTTCAATCTCCCACTTGTCCTTTAGACAAGTGTGAAACTCCATTCCCTTGTCACTTACTGTCTTTGATTTGATGATAAGGTATGATGTTAGTCATCCTTATCAAATCATATCTGTTTCTTGATTCTAAATTGAGTTGTGAAACCAATTGATTAAGGTCGTAATCCAATTGAGGAAGGCCATGCATTTTATAGTTCCAATTCATCAAGTGGCCTAAGACAAATGCCCCCAATGGGAGGACAATTTCCATCTTGTTCATCAGTGAATCCTTATTTAATTCATAATAGCTCGAATGTTTCCTTTATAACCTCCTATTACAGAAGGCATTTGAGAAAATCATAGACAGTCAATCCTTAAGCTGTTATCCATGACAACTCAGGTTTTAGAAATGGCTCGAGATAGTTTGGTGAGAGGCTCATATGACTTTCGATCTTATAGAATTCTCATGGCGGATCTGTCCTGTCATGAGTTCCCAACTCATACCTATGCAATTGATCCTCGACACCTTGTCATAGCACATAAAATAGTACTGAGATAGCAATCTAATCATTTTGGGTTGTCATAATTCCATTCCAACACCTATATTAGGGATGACAAATCACAAACTCCAGGGCACTTAATGGGGTTTCATTATCCAAGACATCGTCTTGATAACCTATATGGATGCTTGTACTACATTATTTAGATATGTAACAAAACCATACGGAATATTTAAAACAAACCAAATTTGAATAATATGACAATCAGCTTAAGGATTGGCAGTCTGTGATTTTCTCAAACGCCTCACAAGAGGCATAATATTGGGAGGCATAAGCCCCTTATATAGACGCAAGGAATAAACCATAAAAGGGCAGTGTGTTATGTGCCTATTTGGGCCTAGCCCAAAAGGCCTTAACACAATAAAAAGGTACCGTTCCCTCTGCCTTGCTCCATTGCATCTTTGGTGCCAAGGACGCGTTCCTTGGACCAACCTTTTGCACTACATTTGTGACGGTCATCAATCTACTTTTCTGCGGTCCTTCAGAATCAATTGCACTTAGCACTTGAGCTCAATGTCCATTGACCCAAAAGGTTGTGAGAGGCATCTAGCTACACATCACAATGATCCTAAGTCAATTGAAT
>ONZA01014462.1:9893-22815 GCA_900322205.1 Kewa caespitosa | reverse complement strand
TGTCCTTGTTTGGTGTTTAGTTTGATGTTTAGCTTGAACAAGTTGAAGACTTATTGTTAGATGTAACTATGGATTGGATGTGTAACTTTTTTGAACAAGTTGTAGCAGAATTGGCTTTTATTTGGAAAACATCTACCTTTTTGACTGTTAATGATGTTATACTTTTTTCTTTGACGTTATACTAAGTTGTCCATGTGTAATATATTTGTATAAATATAGGCGTTTGTGTGTTGCATGAACTTATTCCAGTCTAAATGCACTGCTATAGATTTTGAACGGAAAAAAAAATAACTGTAAATTATTAATTTGTAATTGTTTCGCAGATTATCAATTTGTAATTAGTGAGCCCTTGAAACGTCAAAGGGGGAGCTTGCACGAGCTGAGGTTTCCGATGAAGTGAGGATTGACTTCGTACTTGGTACATCGCTAAGCCTACAAAATGAGAAAATGTGAACTTCCACCGGCGTGGTCCAGGGAACTGTCCTCCGATGCTAAAGTCAGTACCTAATTACTGCTTATGAAGTGACAAGTCAGAGTGGTAAATAAAGGGGGTGCTATTTGCTCCGAGATGAACAGAATAACATTTTGTAAAGAGAATGAGAGAATGTTGTGAGTACCATTTTCAAGAAGCCCAGTTCCTTCATATAGGCTTCTTAGCATTCATGCGGCCAATTAGGGGTTGCCATGTCAACCTTAATAACGTAATTGGGCTTTGGAGCTTTATGTGCCATTGGCTTTCTGCCATTGACCACGCCTGTCAACTATCCTGTTGACTCTCAAAGACCTTAAGAGAACTAATCATCACCTGTGAGACATCTATCACCGGGTGAAGGTTTTGTGTGGTGAAATGGCTCACCACTCATGATAAAACTGCGAGGTGACACCATAGGGGTGGTCACATCGCCAAATATTTTAGGCATAACATGTGCCGTCCAGGTGGATTATCACTTTGTAGTGGCATGGGCGACCTGAAGTCTCGCAGCTCAGTTTCCAATCCCTGGAGGCGTGACATGGCGCTTCAATTTCATGATAAGTGTCACGGTTTGGGAGAGGGAGGTGAACAGTTACTCCCTTCCCTATATATGTACGTGGTTACTTTTTCCGTCTTTCTCACTCATTTGCATATTTCTAGAGAGAGAAAGAGTCATTTTTAGAGAGAGAAGCTCTGCAATAATTCAAAGTCGCCACTTTGCAAGTTATTCAGTTTGCTGTTTTTCGCCAAGCTCGCGTCCTTGTTGTTACAGTAGGTATTCTTTCTTCTTTTATTCTTTCATATATAAATGTTTCCCCATAATTTCCATTTTTCAGGCTCCTTTTTGAAATGGAGTGAGCCCACTAACAATAATTTGGCCAATTTGGGCCCTGCCGCGACTACCTTCTATCGTGTATTCGAAAAGGCTCCGCTTCAATGGACTCTATCCTCTACCGGCTGTGTAAACATAGTACTGACATAAGAGCTAACTTAGAGAACTTAGGTGAGAAACTTGAAAAATTAGGCCCATTTGAGGAGTGTCCCCCACTCCAGGCAATCGACCCCCAGGGCTGGGCACTTCATGACCTAGTCGCTAGGTCGAAAACATCACGTCCCTAAGAACCTAGTGCAGTGAATCCACCACTCCCTAAGGTAGACAAGATCACTTAGGTGTTCTCCGCGGCTTCGGCTCCAGCTCGGTGCCAGATGAGGAGGAAGACAGTCGCTCATTTCAAACGATGAGTTCGACAACCTATGAGTCATGGCGAGTCTTCCTCGAAACACACCGAGAGTGGTGAGACTAGGTGGTGTGTGGCACCACCTAGAACCCCTATCCCCATAGACATTTCATCATCTCCTGGTGAGTAAATTCGTTTTCCCTTCTTTGTCATTTCATAATATAGTCCCCAACAATGGCAAAACCCCTTGAAGAGGTCAAATCGTCTGAGCTCGAGGAGTTGACTTCGAGGACTTCTATGGAGTCATCGTCAGTGCAGTCAATCCAAAATTTTGACTTCAATTTTAGTTAAGGATAAAGGTCAACCAAGAGACGACTGTTCGGCCCAGGGAAGGAGCTGATGTGGGCAAGGTAAACGGCAACATAGTTCGGCACGAGGATGATGATGGTGACTTCATGTCGGATCTTTTTGACGAAGTGGTCACAGTGGATTCTCAGGAGGGGTCAGTGGAGAACAAAGCGAGCACTTCCGGCACCTAGTTGGTTAAGACGTCCACCTCAGGTTGCGAGGCTGAGGCCGCAACAGCGGGGGATTAGTATAAGGACGACAAATATGATGCAAGAGAACTTCAATCGTGTTTGAAGTTTAACGAGAAGAGTCAACGGAAGTCCTTGCCTTACTTTTCGCTCCGGGAGAGAATAAATTGGTCCCGACCGGTGACGAGAACACAATCACCACCTCACCTCTGGGGTGCATGGAGAGCTACTCGATGGTGTTCGACATGCGATTCAGGGCCCCTCTCCCTTGACTTCACTGTTGCACTACTTAAGGAGCTTGAGGTTGCACCGGTGCAGTTGACCCCAAACATGTGGTCAATGATCGCGCACTTCTTGTGCATCTACAAGATCTTCTAGGTGGCACCCACATTGGCGCTCTAGGTCATGGTGTCAGAGAGTGTGAACCGTGCCCCCGACTACAAAAGTTTCTTCTATGTTCTGGAGCTGCCCCAATACGTGGTTAGCCTATTGAAGGTCATCTCGATCGCAGGTGGAAGGACGAGTTATGCTACTTGCGGAAGTTGTCTGGGGAGTCGGACATCTCGCAGTGGAACCACCACGATGCCCGTAATTGTCGCTATGTGAAGAAGGGCCGACTCCTCCCTACCAAGGCTGACGAGGACGCATTGGCCTTCTTCACATACTTGGGGAAGTATCCGTCGACCAAGACGAAGAACCCGATGAAGTTTCCTAACTTCTAGAAGCCTTCCACGAGGTGGTTTCGAGATCAGACTTTTATGGCCATGATTGGGTTGAACCATGCAAGGGACCCTGGTAGGTCACCTTGAACTTTTCTTTTATACATGTTCACTTCAATTTTCTCTTTGTGCGGACTGAAGTTTCACATCTTGCAGATCAATCCAAAGAAAAGCTTGAGTCCATCAGGGACAAAGGAAAGATAAGCCGGGTGACTTCGACGCGGCGCAATTTCAAGAACAAATCCATTCCGGCCAAAAGATCAAAATGCCATGAAGCCAGATGGAAGGCCTTCTTAGTACATGTCCTCTATATTCTAGGTCATTTCACTTATTTGCCTCCTCTTTGTTAATCTTTTTAAATTTCCTTTTCACGATGCTCCCGTTGTTCCGCTGAGGAGGCCTAAGGGCAAAAAGTCATCGGCAATGAAGGTGACTTCGAGCTCAACACCTCCTTACACCCCTGTCCTATCCCCGGAGAATACAACTGGGTTTTCTCTCGTCCTAACCCCAGACAAAATAGCCGAGGTGACAAACGTCCAGTCTGCCGGCAGTGCCACTAATGTGTTGGCCCCAAATTGGGATGCCATGGCACGAGGTGACGACAACCTAGAGGCTGACCACCAGGGCCGTCGCATCAAGCGGTCTAGGGACAAACCGAGCTCCACTTTAGGAAAGAAAAAGAGGACAAGTAAGGAGGTGGAGAAAGAAATGGCTCCCTCGGACCCCCGGTGTCTATTGTTGCGGCCTCACCCACTTCTTGGCAAGCATTTTTGGCACTAACGAGAAGGATCAGCTCAAGATGTTCAGATCGTGCATGCGACAATCTATACCATGTGACAATCTCACTGCGTTGGGATCATCGCACTCATGGGATCCTCAGGAGCTTCTATGCACCGCCCACCAGGTCTTTTCTTTTAAGTTTGACTTCACTTTATTTTCGCTTAATCTGAATCTAACTTTTTTCACTCTGTTTGCAGAACTACGTCCTGGCTCATTACCATGATCAGGTGCTCGCCTACGGCGATACCAAGCTGAAGAAAACTTAGGAGAAAATGAGCGAGATGGACGGGGCCATGGGGCAGGCCCATGCTGAGGTGGAGCAGAAGGTGCACGAGGAGGTGGAGAAGCGGTCGACTTAACAAAAGCGGAACTGACTGCCACCCGGGAGAAGCTGATGCTGAAGGAAGCAGAGCACGCTGCCATTCAACTCGATTTGGTGGCTTCTCAGAGGAAGGAGGTCGAGCTGGCCAAGGCTATAAAATATTGAACAGAGGAGCTACAACGTAAGGCTAGCGAGGTGGACGCCCGTGGAGAGAGGCTATCAAGAAGGTCTTCTAGACCGACATGGGCTCTAGAGTCGTCATTGTGAAGAGTGTTTATCAAGGAGGTCCTTGCCCAAGTCGTATTGGCGCGCAACAATCCTTATTAGCTGGAGTAACTCAATGAGAAGTACGCTCAAATCTTGGCGTACGACGTTCGGAAGGAGTTTGGCAAGGCCGTTTTGGAGGAGGACATGGAGGATGATGCCAAGAAGGATCAAGAGTGATTTCTCTTGCAAGCATGCGTGCTCATACGTTTACAAGGTGGTAGCCCTGTAAATTTTTGTGACAAAATACACATTTCTCCTTCATGGCTGTTTTTGTAATGTTTGCCAGCTCGATGTCTTTATGTGACCGCGTATTTTTGCTTGTTTGCAATAACTTGTGAATTTACGAGTGTTATGGCTTCGCGTATATGTGTTACTTGCCACCAATTGTAAAAAAGTAAATGTTTTTTGTATTAAAATAAGTAAGAATGCGTTGTGCCCCCACTTATTTTATTGTTCCCCAGGACGAGAAATGTTGCAAAGCCAAATGATCAAATAAATTTGAAAAGCCATGTGCTTCCACTTATTTGATCTTTCCCCTGGTGGGAATTAGGGTTGGGTTAAAATATTAACCAATTAACACTATGACGTGGGTAATAGAACTTTTTCTTGGCTATTTTGGAGAGCCGACCCCGGTTTTAGTTTCATGGTGAACTAAACAAAAACATTTGGCTGTTAGGGGGTGCCCACCTCGATCTTAATTTCTTGTTTGAGGGCGCCGGCCCCATTTCACTCTGCGATGAGTGAAAACAAGAAAATCTAAAGCTTCTTGGGGGCGCCCACCCTGTTGCAAACCCATGGTGGGTATGCACATTAGGAAAAAGTCTAAATGTAGAATATTTTCAGGTTGTTGATATTCCAGGATAGCTACAACTTCCTTCCAGTCATGTCCTCAAGTCAGTAGGTGCCAGGTCATACTAGCTCAATTATCTTCTAGGGCCTTTCTTAGTTCGTTGTGAACTTGCCATCATCATTTTGCTTTCATGTGGACTCAGTCTTCTAATTCACGAGATCACCCACTCTAAAGTTTTTCACCTTCACTCTTAGATTGTAGGCTCTTGTCATGCGGCTGCTTGTAAACTTCCATGTAAAGTACGGTGTCACCTCGCATCTCAAGGAGTAGGTCGAGATTACGTCTTAACTTCTGTTGGTTTTCTACTTCATTAAATTTGTTGACTCAGGGAATTTCTAGGGTGAGCTCGATGGGTCGTACTGCTTCACTGCCATACACCAGCATGAATGGGGTTTCCCTTGTTGTGGTCTTGACTATTGTTAGTACCTCAAATAGTTTATCAACCTGCAATCCCTTAGTTTTATCTAACTTCTTCTTGAGTCCGTTGACAATGGTTTTGTTGCTGGATTCGACCTAACTATTGCACTGAGGTCGTGTAATAGTTGTGAAGCGGCATTGTAAGCCGAGCTGAGAGAGCCAGTCCATGAGCTTGGGTATGTCAAACTGACGACCGTTGTCAAACACTATTCCCCTTGGCGTATGGAAGCTGGACATAATGTTTTCTTTGATGAACTGCTTCACATTGGGGATGGTGATGGTTCTCACTGCTTTCACTTTAACCTACTTCGAGAAGTAGTCTACAACAACGATGCAAAACTTCAGATGACTAGGGGCCATTGGGAACAGACCCAAAATGTCCGTTCCCAAAAGGTTGAATGGAAAAAGTTCAAGGATGGGTGAGAGCTCAGTGACTGGCAACCTTGAAATCGGGGAGTGGTACTGGCATTTTTCACAAGTGAGGACCAGTTCGGATACGTCTCCTTGTATGGTCAACCAATAGAAACCAAGTCGGAGTGAGTTCGTGGCCAGGGTGCGACCTTTGTGGTGAGTCCTGCATATTTCATCGTGCAGATCTTGCGAGATTTCTTTACCTTGACTTCGCGACACACATTTCAGCAAAGGATTGAAGTAGCTTTTCTTATATAAGACCCCATCTCGATATACAAACCATTGACTCTTGGTTTGGAGTTTTCTCGCCTCCATCGGATCTTCTAGGAGTTGGTTGTTGCGGAGCCAACTTCTAGGGCAGTTCATTGGTCCGGAACCGAACCGGAGACTAAAACTTCTAAAAGTGCTACCCAGAGACTAGACCGATCAAATTCGATCAGAGACTGACCCGGACCAAAAGTTTCGGTCTAAACTCGGACCAGACATGTTTTACCCTGAATTGATACTTTTTTCTTTCTTTACTTCTTAATTTTATTCCTACGGGAAGCAACATTGTAGAAAGTGAAATCTACCAAAAGAACAAAAAAATAAAAATATAAGTGGCCTTTGCTACTAGCTTTAAATTACAAATCTACTCCACATCAGAAAATACAATAATGGTTACATCAGTCTCAAAAAATAAAAAAAATAAAAAAAATAAAAATTAAGGATGGAGCATTTGCTACAACCTTTATTGAAACCCATATCTACTTTATCTCCATTGGTCTCCAAGAGTCCAATTCTTCAACACTCTCACAAATCACCAACTAAAGACCCAATTTGCCTCAAATCAACACAACTAATTGTGGTTGGCATCTTCATCTGGTGTACAACTTTCAATCTAAACAAATCAGAGCATGAACCTTAAAGCTGGCTAGGCGGTGGTTGCCAACGTGATCCCATGGTGGTTGCCGGCGTAAACCTCATGGTGGTTATTGCGTGGTATGCCATGGATGTAGAGAGGATGAGGGTCAACTGAGATCTAACCCATTTTGAGCAATTGAGCTTATGAAACCCTAAACACCCCTTTATATACATAGCCAAAAAAAAATCGAGTGTCTGTTCGGTCCGAGTTTTTCTTGGGTTTAGACTGAACCGGACCGAAAACCTGATTTCAACATTAGCTGACCTGGAGACCGGACCGGATCCTCTTCAGTCCGTGTCGCTCCAGACTGACCGGTCCGGGTCGGTCTGATTTTTCGACCCAGACCGGATCATGAATCGCCCTAGTCACTTAGGTCCAGGATGTTTACTTCTGTTGCGGGTTGAACATCTATGCTCCTTTTATCTAGCTCTTCCTGAAAAATGTTGCGCGGGAAACATGAGATCTCTGAATTGGCAAGCCATGCCAGTGCAACAGCGTGCTGCTTCTCAGACCTTGGTACGCCGACCAATTCCACTTCTTCAAATTTAAAGAGCTTAGCCTTAATAAGGTAAGCTTTCATGCTTCCTTCTCTCACCTCGTAACCTCCAGTGACTTGGGAGACCACAAGTTGCGAGTCCATTCTGATCTTAAGTTTCCTCGCTCCGGCTGCTTTAGCCATGTTCAAACCGGCCAGCAAGGCCTCATACTCCGCTTCGCTATAAGAAGCCATGAACTTAAATCTCACAGCGTACTCAAAAAAATCTCCTTTAGACGAAGTGTTGACAGTGCCATATCCACTTTCGTTCTTGCAAGAGGATCCATCCACATCGATCTCCCAGTTTTTCATCCAGTACGCAGGTTGTTCTGCGGGGCTGAGTTCATACACAAAGCCGGCGAGAGCTTGGCTCTTGATAGCTCTGCGTGGTTCGTAGGTGTTGTCATAGTCTGTGAGCTCGTGAGCCCACACTTGTGCCCTCCCCGAGGAGTCAAATTTCCCCAAAATCTTCTTCAAGAGCATGCTGGTCAAAACAGTGATGGGATAAGAACTGAAGTAGGGTCGCAACTTCCTCAAACTTATGACCATACCTAATACGAACTTCTCCGGGGTGGAATGTTGAACTTTCGGGCCCATCAGGGCTAGTGAAGTACACTGGCACTTGGATTTTTATCCTCTCGGGAAATAACTGATGCCATTGCTTAATTTGACACCGCCAGATACATTAACAACATTTCACCCAGAATTGGTAAGGCTATGCAAGGTAAGGATTTTAGATATTCTTTTATCTTTCTTAAAGCCAGTTCAGCCTCATCGCTCACTCAAACTTGGCTCATTTCTTCATGGTCGCGAAGAAAGGAGCACATTTGTCCGCCGCTCTAGACATGTAGCGATTGAGGGCAGCGATGCAACCTGTCATTTTATGAACATCTTTCATGAATCGAGGTGATTGCATGTCCAGGATTGCTTATACTATCTTTGGGTTCGCATCGATCCCACGCTTGTTCACCATAAACCCCATGCATTTTCTACCCCGCACTATGCAGACACATTTCTTCGTATTCAACTTCATCTTATGACCTCACAGAGTCTTGAATGTCTCGCAAAGGTCAATGACGTGATCTATGGAAACCTTGATCTTTGCAATTAGATAGTCTACATATGCTTCCAGCTTCGAACCAATCTGCTTTCTAAAACCTTCTGGAATGTCGCTCCAGTTTTAGTTTGAAGGGCATCATAGTGTAACAAAACACGCCTTCCTCAGTGATGAAGGCAGTGGTGTTTTGATCCTTCTTCCTCATGAATACTTGGTGGTACCACAAGAATGCATTCATAAATCTGAGTAGCTCGTGTCCCGTGGTGGAATCTGTGACTTGATCAATTCGAGGTAGCGGGATATCATCTTTCTTGCAAGCCTTGTTCAGGTCAGTAAGGAGACGAGGAATCTATTGAAAAAATTTCATGTAATGAATCGACGCTCATCCTCCTTGAACCATTGTGCTTCTTCACCATTACTACATTAGCAAGCCACATCGGATAGTGGCACTCCTTGATGAAGCCTGCTTCGAGCAGTTTTGCCACTACTACTGATGCTGCCATACTTCTTACTTCCCTGAGGTGATGTCTCTTCTGTTTCACTGGCTTCATTTTTGTATCCACCCTAAGCTTATGCTCAATTAAACTTGGGCTGATTCCGGGCATCTCTTCTGGCCCAAACGCGAATACGTCTCGGTGTTCTCAAAGTAAGGACATCAACTAATTTTGTAGTTCTTCCTCCAGGTCTGCCCCCACAAAGAAGACCCTTTCATGCCGAGTCGGGTTTGGGATGACCTCAAATTTTTCTCCACGGGCTCAGCTCTTTCAGGTTATTCAGCTAGGAGGTTTAACTGGTGATACCTAGGTCTTTCCAACATAAAACACTGGGTTTCTTTTCCCTTTTGGCTCTTTTTCTCTTCCACTTCGGGAGTGGAAATGACTGCCTTGCTTGGACTAGTGGCTTCATCTTTCTTTTGCTTCTTTGGCTCAGGTTCTTTCACCTCATCTAAGATGATGAGTTTTCTGTCCCTACCCATGGTGGCGGGTTCAGTTACTCTGCCCATTGCGGCGGAGGATGGCTTACTGAGGCACTTGATTTAATATTTTCGTGCCGACTTCTGGTCACCCAACAACATTTCCACTTCACCATCGTCATTGTAGTATTTTATCATCAGGATAGACATCATGACGTTGGCATTTATTGCTGTAAAGGGTAGGGTAAACCAAGATGATATTGTATGACAACGAGTCATCCACTACAAGGAACTCAGCCACGAGGTGACGAACAAAGTTATTAAATCCCAGTCAAACTAGAAGTTGGACTGAACCAATGGGGTGTACTTCATTTCCTCCAAAGCCAAACAATGGGTAGCTTAGGCGGATGATCTTTTTCACAAAGTACCCTAACTCCGCAAAGAAGTAGGACGTGATAACATTGACAGAACTTTCCGGTGTCGACCAAAGTTCGCTTCACCAAAGTATTGGATGCCTTGATTTCAACCACTAGAGGGTCATCATGGCGGTACTGAAGCGCCCTGGCGTAGAATTTATCAAATGTGATGGGTTTCCCAAATTTGAGTCCCTTCTTGACGATCATGGTCTGGCCGAGTGAGTGAAGGTGAGCTTTCCTCGCTTTTGATGACATCCCTCCACACGCGGGGCCACTAGAAATAATGAAGGCGACTTTGTGCGCAATCGCCTCTGAGTCAAATGAGTCATATGAGCTACTTGCCCCCTAGCCCTGCGAGGTGGAGGTCTTGTTCTTATCTTTTAGGAATTTGTTAATCTTCCCTTCCTTGGCCAATATTGCAAGGTTGCACCCCAGCTCGCAACAGTATCTCGTGAAGTGGTCAGTCTCCCTATGGTAGTGGCTGAAATGGTATCCACCAGTTTCAGCTTATTTAATAGGAGTCGCCTTGGGCATGAGGCTTTGGTCCATCTTAACATAGACCACACTTAATTGCAATTGAGACTCCGATTGACCTCCAGGCTCTCAAGTCCTCTATAGGTAGGCTTGCCTCTATTATCCCTTCGGCCATCTCATCATCCTCTATCACCAAGGTTGTTTTTGAAGTTGGGTTCCTCCACATTGAGGTTCTTTTCCCTTCTCTTGTCTCACTTCTCATCGTGAGGTGGATTCCCTTTGGAATGCTAGAACTTCTTGCACTACTGCAAACACGGTTGCAGTTGGATAGCTACGATGCGATAATCTCCATTGCCACATCGCGAGCCTCGTTAAATAGCATGTTGGGGTTGGTTTTCTTTTGCTGGTTCAGCTCAATTTTATTCTTCGTGCCATTCAAAAGGCCTTTAATGAACGCGCAACAAGCGATCTTCTCGTACAAGTTTTCGATCTCCAGGCATTGATCCGCGAATCTCTGGACATGCTTCTTCATGTGTTCTTCATGCCCTTGTCTTAGCTCGAATAAGTACTCAATGGCTTGCTAATCCACTGATTGGCAGCGAAGTAACTGGTGAAGAGATCAGCCAACTGTTTGAAGTAATAGATGTTACCCCGCGCCAATGAGTTCAGCCACTTCAGAGTTAAATCCTCCAAGGTTCCCACAAAGAACTAGCACAGGACTGCCTCATTTCAGTTATGGGTCATCATGGTTGCATTATAATCCATAAGATGCTCTGTTGGCAAAGTGGTATTGTTGTATTTCTTGATTTTCCCCAGCGTCACCTCTTGAGGAATTCGCTGATTCATAATCATATCAGATAATGGAGACTATGTGGTCAGTCCTGACTGGACACCCGTGGTGGTGTACTCCAGTAATTTCCCCAGCCAAGGGAGAAGTAAGGCTTAAAACCTATGCCATCAAGCCTCCTCTCCTCATCTTTCCTGCATAGAAAGTGACGAAGGTCAGTGGGGAGTTCTTCAAAGTGAACTGGGTAGCTATGATGATGATTGTTCAAAAATTTGCACAAGTCGACTTGTGCCCTCTCCATGTTGTACGAGCAATGACTGGGGGAAACTTCAGGTTGTTTTCCGTCGGAGGCCTGGATCGCGTTGGTCTTCGCTGGCCTAGGTCGCAATAGAGGAGCGAGTGGAGATTTCTCGACTCGAGATGGTTAGTGGGCGCGAAGCCATCACTACTGTGGTCGGCGGTCCTAACAGAAGTACTGCTAGATTCTTGAGATCTGTTGTTTTTTTAGCAACGCCTTTAGTTCAGCGCATATTTCCTCTTGGTCTTCCTTCTAAACCCATTGAAGAATCTGCTCAAGTTCGACCACTCCATTTACATTGCGTGGAGTGGTGGCGCTTGATTCAGCATGGTCGTTCTTTTGAGACATGGTTCTCTTGACGGTGTGTGTTGGAATGTGCTTATCATTCCTCAATCTCATGCAAATTCAAAGTCACTCCCTACAGATAGCGCCAAATATTTTGGGGGGTTTTAGTAGTGAGCCCTTGAAACAGCAAAGGGGAGCTTGCATGAGCAGAGGTATAAGATGAAGTGAGGATTGACTTCATACTTGTTACTTTGCTAAACCTGCAAAATGAGCAAATGTTAAATGCTCCTGGCGTGGTCTGGGGAGCTGTTCTTCGATGCTAAAGTAAGTACGTGATTAATGAGGATGAAGTGACAAGCCGAAGTAGGAAAATTAAGGGGATGCTATTTGGTCCGAGGTGAACACAATAGCACCTTGCATAGAGAATGTGATGAGAATGTTGTGCGTAACATTTTCCAGAAACTCAAGGGTCCTTTGTATAGGCTTCTTAGGGTTCGTGTAGCCAATCAGGGGGTGCCACGTTAGTACTAACAAGGTAGCTGGGCTTTGGAGCTTTATGGGCCATGGGCTTCCTGCCATTGATCAAGCCTGCCATTGTCATGTTGACTTTTAAAGACCTTTAGCAAACTGAGCATCACCCGCGAGGCATTTATCGCAGGGTGAAGGTTATGTGTGGTGACATGACTCAGTACTCATGATAAAGCGCGAGGTGACACCGTCAGGGTGGTCACCTTGCCAAACATTTTAGGCATAACAGTAATTATTTTAATATCCTATGTAACAAACATCACAATAAAAAGTAACCTAGACTTTTTCTATCTATCTATGTGGATACGTATATGCAAATGAGCAGACGGGTACCATGCAAATAATATTTGTGGCTAGTAAATAGGTCAAATTTCAAGTTGTCCATATAATCACCATGAATGGCTAGCCGTTAGCAATATATAATGATGGCGGACGGGGACATCAGACGGGTAGCATGCCCGTCCATGTTGCCATCCACAACAAGTAGTGATGATGTCCAGATCAGACCGGGACATCTGACGGGCAGGGTGCCCGTCCATGTTGCATGTCCTAATAAGGCAGTGGCATTACTTACTGTAATTGGCAATATGGATGGGTAGAGTGCCTGTCTATTGTCCTCGAGAGTAACGCTGCTTTTATTCATCGTAACAATAATCTGACCAGATGTAACAAATTTTTATAAAATTTGCGTCATGCTAAATAATATCATAAACACCTTTTATTTCGAACTTGTAGCTCATTCCATTTAAAAAGTGCAAATTATCCCAATTCAC
>ONZA01014452.1:18803-29819 GCA_900322205.1 Kewa caespitosa | reverse complement strand
GGGGGGGGGGGGGGGGGGGGGGGGGGGGGGAGAGAGAGAGAACCAATAGATAATGTAGAAGATTTTTGAATTTGGTTGTAGGTAAGGGCTTGGACGGTAAGTTCTTCTATTTAAGGATCCAATGCCCTTATTAAATGGAAGTAATGTGAAAACTGGTTGATTTGACAAATCAATGGAACATTTCTAGATTCTTCCAGTTATGGATTTTTTTCGGCTTTTTGTAGTTTCAAATTGATTCTTAGAGTCCCATTAGGAAAATATGGATGTATGTAGATATGTGGGGACCCTTAGCAAAGAATCTGGCTTATGACCAAAAAAGTGGGAAGAGCGTATGGCTTGTATTGCCTTTCAAACATCCTTGTCTTCCTAGTGTCCAAAAACATTTTGTCTTGTTAGTGAAGGAACAAATAATTTCAATATATGGACTTTTCTAACAACATCACAACATAATATGGATTAGTCATATTTCCAGGTGAATATTGACTCCATGTTGACTCAGGAGCCATGGACTGATTTTGAAAATCATTTTATGGACAGGACATGTACTATAATATACTATCTATCCTGCATTTAAAAAGCACACAATCCCAATCAATCATGGGGGGAACAAATTGTGAATTACGTTCCTATATTCTCATTATGCTTACTTCTAGCCTGAGTTTCTCAAATCTTTCTCTACTTAATGGCTTTGTGAAAAATCAGCCAATTGTTCCTCTATAACACAAAATTCTATGTTAAGAAGACCTTTTTCCACGTTGTGTTTCATTCTTGAGCGATAAACAGGGTTTTTTTTTTTGTTTTTAAATATTGATGGCACTGATGTTATCACAACGTATAGGAACGCATTCTCACTTAACACCAAAATCAATCCAGCATTCCATTATCCACAAAATTTGGACATAACAAGAATCAGCTGCAATATATTTAACTTTAGTTGTGGATAAGGAAATAGTATGTTGTTTCTTGGATGCCCATGAGATAAGGCATGATCCAATAAACTGTGTCATCTCCAAAGTGCTTTTCCTATTCATTAGATACCCTGCATAATTAGAATTGGAGTATCCTATAAAATCAATGTCTGATAGCTTCGGGTACCACAAACAAAAATTAGCAGTTCCTTCCAAATACCTAAGTACCCTTTTTGTTGCTCCAAGGTGGGATTCCTTTGGATTCGTTTGGAATCGAGCACATAACCCACACTATGAACAATATTGGGTCTACTAGCTATAAAATAAAGTACGAAACCGATTATACCTCGATACACCTTCTCCACAACCCCTTTCCCTTTTTCGTCCAACTCAAGCTTTTGGGTTGTGGAGATGGGTGTTGCAAGTGGTTTTGTATTTTTCATTCCATACTTTTTCAGTAGTTTCCTTAGGTATTTTTGCTGGTGAATTTTGATCCCATCAACTTTTTTCTTGATTTGTAAGCCAAGAAAGAAATTGAACTCACCCATCATGCTTATCTCGAATTCACCCTGCATCAATGTTTCAAACTCTACACACAGTGATTCATTGGTAGCTCCAAAGATAACATTATCAACATAGTTGAACTACGAGTAAATAATTCCACCTAGGGAACAAATTTTTTTCAATTCTTCGTCTTCTAAATCTTTTTTTCCATGAGAAAGTTAGATAGCCTCTTATACCAAGCTCGAGGAGCTTGCTTTAACCCGTAGAGAGATTTGTCAGACTTACACATGTGATCAGGAAATTTTTAGTGTTCTCAAAATTAGGTGGTTGCTCAACATAAACTTTTTCTTTTAGGTAACTGTTAACGAATGAAGTTTGCACATCCATTTGATACAATTTGAAGTTTTTGTCAGCAACAAAAGCTATCAACATTATTATTGATTCAAGCTGGGCTGCTAGTGCAAAGGTTTCAGCGAAGTGAATGGCTTCATGTTAATTATAATCTTTGACCACTAGTAAATATTTGTTCTTTATAATGTTCCCATCTTCATCAAGTTTTGTTTTGAAAATCCATTTCAATGGGATCACAGTTTGGTTCTCAGCTCTTGGTTCCAAATGACAAAATGCAAAGAAGTTTTGAGAGGAAAATATTTTTGGAACTCCTTTTGAGAATTCATTGATGATTGCATCTATAGGATGGGAACTCTGGTGTTTCCAAGGTCTAGGGAGTGTTGCTTCTTTCACCTTGGGAACCGCTAACTTCCTCTAGGGAACATTCTTCTTGATTTGGAACTTTTTTAGTTTATGAATCTGTATGTTCTCCATTAGGTTTAGCTACTCCTTGAACAATCTCATTATTGTTCCCAGTGCTGAAAGTAGCCGTGGTGCTAGGCCAATCTCAAAATCATCATCCCTTTGCACATTCTCATTCAAGGTGTTAGTTTCATCAAAAATTACATGTATACGCTCCTCCATACACGTTTTTCTCTTAGAATACACCTTGTAAGCCTTGGAGAGCGAAGAGTAACCTACAAAGATTCCTTCATCACTCCTAGGATTGAATTTTCCCAAGTTATCCTTACCATTATTATGCACGTAGAATTTCCTTCCAAATGATCTCAAGTGTGCAATATTAGGTTTATTTCCTATTAATAGTTCATATGGGATCTTCTTTAGGATTGGTCTAATCATGACACGATTTATAATGTAACATAAGGTAGCCACAATCTCAACCCAAAACTTTCGAGGTAAATCACAGAAAATGAGCATGGTACTAGCCATATCCTCAATGGTCCTGTTCTTTCTCTTGACTATGCTATTTTGCTAAGGGCTTCTTGGGGCTGAGAAGTTGTGGTCTATCCAATGTTCATCAAATATGATTAAAATATGTTATTCTCAAACTAAGTACCATGATCGGTCCTAATTGCTTTTAGCTACGATCAGTTCGATTCTTGACTTTCTGTGAAAGATTTAAAAGTTTTTGAAAGCCAAGTCTTTGAAGACTAGGAAGAGAGTCCATGTAAATCCTGAATAATCATCAACTACCAAAATAAACTTACTCTTACCTTCACTTACCATCCCCATGGGACCATGACGATCCATATGTACCAATGGAAGTTGATGAGATGTTGTCACCATGTACTTTTGGTTTAAAGGAGGAACGAACATGTTTTCCTCATGCATATGCATCGCAAACTCCACTCATTTCAAACCTCCACTCAGGTAACCTTGTAACCAATTCTAGAGAATGAATTTTATAAAGCAAGTTAATACTTACATGTCCTCACCTTCTATACCAAAGAGACGAGTCATCATCATAACACTAAGACACATTAAGTTGTTTTCAGGGAGAGTGTTACAGTTGACCTTGTATACATTTCCATGTATTTTCCTTTCTAACACAACTTCACCGTTTTCTTTATGTGTTACATCACCACGACCTTGAAGAAACACTACAGTGTTTCCCATATCGCAAAACTGAGAAGTACTCAACAAGTTATGCTTAACCCATCAACCAAGAATACATTATCAATCGCATGAGTAAGTGACTTACCTATTTTACCTATACCAATGATCATACCTTTGGTATCGTCTCGAAATGTCACGCACTCTCCTGGGAAGTCCTTGAGTGAGAGGATGTTATTGATGTTTCTCATCATGTGCATTCAACAACCACTTTCCAGGTACCACTGGTTGTTCCTCCTTATTTAGGCCTGCATGATTCATTAGTTCTTGATTTCAGGAACCCAAACCATCTTGGGTTCCTTAGAGTTAGTCGACAAGTTACTGATCTATTTCTTTCAATTGCTCTTAATCTTATTTTACATTCAAACTTATAATGTCCTGTGTTCCCAAAGTGGAAACATAGTTTTTTCTCTGGCAACTCCATATACTTCCTTTTGAACTTCTGTTGTTCCTCTTCTTTTTGCCAGTGAATCAAAGTCCGTACCCCATGGAGTTATTTGTTTGCCTGACACATAGATCAAAATCCTTTGTTACGTTGAACCATACATTGCATTCCTTTGTCGAAGAATTTAGATTCCTAGATAATTGATCCAATTTTTTTTTAAAAAAAAAACTTAGTTTTTTCCTTTTGAGATTTCGGAGTTGGATTTCTTCCCTGGTGGGTCCTAACTCTTTAACAAAGGTGTTTTTAAATTTCATCTTTTCTCGTTCCAGTGAACGTTCCTTAAGTGATTTCTTCTGTTGTTGAGTTTTTTCTAACAAACTTTTCTTTCAATTTTTAATGCATCGTTTTTGTTAGATAAATTTCTAAAGTCCTCTTTTCTAAGTTCCTTTGCGGTTTCCGCATTGGTCAATTCATATTTAAGTTGATCCAGAGTATCAAAGACTTCCGTAATCAATAAATCTAGGACTTGTAATAATTTATCTCTTGCGAACGAATGCACGTTTGCTTTTAGTTCTGAAAGAATTGGCACATCACTTACCTCAATCATTGTATTGCTTTCGGTCTCACGATGAGCCATCATACACATGTTGGTTTCCCCATGAGCAACTTCTACTTCCTCTTCATCATCGTCATCTTCCTCACCTCAAGATGGAATTGCCATCATAACTTGCTTTAAGTTATTCTTCCACCCGTTTGCTCTCTTCCTTTGCTTCTCAATGTTCGAAATTGGGCATTCGTTGATGAAGTGTTCAGGTTTGTTACACTTGTAACATTTCCCATCATTGGAAGCAATTTTGTTCCCACAGTTTCCTCTGAAAACTTTCTTACTTGTTTTCCTGTTCGAGTTTCCTGGCGCCTTTCAAGAATCTCCTCCTTTGTTCCTCATCCAAGATTTGGACTTTCTGGTTATTAGAGCGAGATCCTTATCATTGAACTTACCATCCTCTTCAGTTTCTGTTGTCAGGGATAAACTTATTCTCGAACTGGGTTCCTCAGCAAGTTTTGACTTGAGCCACATCTCATGTGTAGTGAGTGAACAAGTAAGCTCATCCATGGACATATCTGATAGGTTCTTTGTTTCTCTAATAGCAATAACCTTAGGCATCCAGTTTTCAAGAGGCATACATCTTAAGAAATTTCTCATAAGTTCCTCTTTCGTATACTCTTTTCCTAAGGAATTGAGTTGATTCACAATTTAGGTGAACCTAGAGTTCATGTCATGGACAGACTCTCCACGCATCATCTTAAAAGCTTTATACTCATCAAGAAAGCATATATGTCTTAGATTGTTTCACTTGGTTTTTTCCTTCATGAGCATATACCAGGGTGTCGCAAATATATTTGGCACTAGTACAAGCAGAGATTCAACTTTACTCATTAGGTCCTAAGGAACAGTGGAAAAGTCTAATAGCCTTAGCGTTTTCTCAAGTTTCTTAAAATCGTCTTAGTTCCACTCAGATTAGGTTTACCTACTTTGTTACCCTTGTCACCAGTTTTCTGAATTTTGTTGGGGCCGTCACAACTAACAAGCCATACCTGGTAATTGTCAGATTGGATGAAGATCTCCATACGATTATTCCACTAAGTGAATGGTTGTCCATTGAAGAGCGGAGGACGAACAGTAGAGTAACCTTCTTGAATACCTGGTGGACTGTTCATGATCGAATACACTGGGGCATTAACCTAACCAACTTGAGTCACCTGCTTTGATACCAAATGAAGAAATTATATGGGCGAACAAAAGATGCCAGGGGTGAATTGTGTTCCTCAGTAGTTACCCAATTTTTTGAATTTTAACTAGTAAGAAGTGGGAATAGTACAAAAAGACAAAAGACGCAAAGATTTTTATAGTGGAAACCCTCCCAGAGGTAAAACCACTGCAGACGCTCATAGGATTTGAAGACCTTAACTATGAGAAATAGTAGATTACAACTTAATACTTTAGTACTCCCTCGAGGAACTAAGTTAAAATCATAATGAGTCTACTCCAACTCCAGCACAAGATCTACTGCAATCTCCTTTGACATATTCTGGCCAACCTAGAACCTACTTCGATCCTATGTATCAAAATAATGAGAAGCAAAAGTGGATTACAATAATCCTAGTGATGAGCTAAAGTAAGACACGAGAAGATGAGCTTTAGAGTTGAGCTTATACATGTTCCTTAGGCAATTTTTGATATTCTTATAAGATCAAAAACTCATAATTGATCAAGCTAATTACTAATGATGCTTATGATTCTTGTTCAACATATAGCCTTAGTAGTTGGAGACTTTGTTTAACCCTGGCTGAAAAAAACTCCTTTCCTAATCGAAGTCTAGGGAAGATATCACTATCTTTTAGTTAGATCAAACTAGGTAAAGGATAAACATTTACTTGATTTCAACTAGAAGATATAGTTTTGGAGACTCTTTTTATTCTCTATTTTTTTTAGTTATTAAACACCTATACAATTCACGATATTCCTCAAGATTCAAAACTCTTTTTGCCGCTAGAATAAGGAAAGTATAAGAGTCCACTTGTGGTGGAATTCTTATACTTTCAAAATTTATTAAAATCTGAAATAGAAATGTTATGAATTATACTTAGACTCCAACTCTTAAGTGTTAACATGAAGGATTAACGGTCAAGTGTCAAAGATTGTTCTGATTACTTCACAGGAATAATTTTTTGATAATGTTCCTATGCAATCAGTACTACAGGTTTGGAACTTTAACGTTATAGCTTCACTTACATTTTTATATCAAGAAACTCAGCGACTCTATCTTACCATTAACTTATTAATACAAACATCTAGTATCATATAAAGCTCCATAACTTGATGTTTGTCACTTGAGCTTGTGCTTCCAACTTCCTATTTGTTCCACCATTAGTGGTCATCATCTTACTGCAGAACCACACACTTGCACACAAACTCATATCAGTAAAATTTTACTTCATTGTGTTCTCATAACCAAAATCTAGGAGAATTGAGCATGGAGGGCAACAATTAGTTTGTTTATATTTTTTCTTTTTTATTTCATTTTGAGGGGTGATTCCTTTCAGATAAGGGGGTGATTGATAGTTTCTACGAGGGTTAGAGGTAGTCTACTTGAGGTGATTGTAACCTATTGAATCTAGGGTATTTCTATGGGGTGATTTCTTATTTTAACTACAAGTGATGGTCATTTAATTTTGGAGATGATGTTTCTGATGCTAGGCTTTAATCTATTGGTGAACAGCTCAATGATGATGCATAACCAACTGGTAACGATGAAGGTTAGTTTCTTTCTACTCATTTCTATTTTTAAAAATTTCATTATAGGAAGTGATTCATTTAAGATGAGGGGGTGTTTCGTTTCAAGTAAGGGGGTGATAGATAGTTTTCGTGAGTGTGATAGGTAGTCTACTGAGGGTGATTGTAACCATGATGAACTAGGGTAGTCTATGGGGCTGACTTTGTGTGTACTGCTTGGATGATTTCTAATGTCAATTTGGTGTGATTTATCATTTCCTTTATTGAGGTTGTGCTTCTACTGCTAGGCCTAGTTTTGCACCATGTAGCGTACGGTCGGGTGATGGTGAAATTGGTTGCAATAAACTGGAGTCCTCTTGTAAACTTGACATTAAGTTTTACTATGTCAAAAGACGGCTTTGAAAGTTTTTTTGTCATCGACCCCTTCTTTTGAAGATGAGATTGTTAATATAATAAATAATGTAATTCACGATGTTTATAATGGTGGAGGTGGGGATTAGGCTCTTGATTTTTCAGGGTCGAAATGAGTCAAATGAAAAAAGTTGTGAAGATGATGATGATAAAGAAGTTGAGGCTCTAGATTTTTCTGGTGCTGTGGTGTATAGGGAAGTGAAAAGAAAAGTTTGCCCTGATACGAGTGCCGTTGTTTCCAAGAAAAGGAGGACCCAGTCAAGAACTGTTGCAGAAAGGGGGACCAATGCCTATAACACTGCTTCTTTGTTGAGAAAGTTGTGTCGACAGAGACGCAAGTGAGGTAGACAATGTTGATTGCTGGGTGTTTGTGATGGTACTATTACTAGTTCCTTGGAGGGAACAATCTTGTTCAACCTCTTAACCCACTAAAATCACTAGCAAGAAAACGCTTTCTCCGAACATTATTTGCTTCTATTTTGGTTCTTGCCGACTTGAATGATGTAGGAACAACTATTTTGGAGTAAGTTTTCATGTTCAATGAGGCAAAGTCAGAGTGAGCGAAAGAGCCCAAGTCTCCTTCAATGGATTTATCGTCAAAGAAATAATTAGTTTTGAATGTTCTTTTTTTTTTTTTTTTTTTTCCGTTCATGTTCGATGAATCTTATTGACATTTTGAAAGTAGTTTAGGGTTTTGTTTTTTCAGAAGTGTCATGATGAATCCTTTTTTAAACTGTAAATACAAAATATCACCCTTTGGGTGTTTAAGAATTACATGTATGTATTTCATGAATTATCTGATGATTTCTATATTACTATTGGTTTCTTATTACTTGAAACGACACTTTTTAAATGCTAATGTTGACAAATAATCATCGCTATGAAGGTGACAATGAAATCTTCTATTGTTCACTCCCTTGACATTCACCCCAACAAAACAATGAAATCACCACTTGTTTATTTGATAATCACCCCAACAAAATATTGAAATCACCCATTTTTCTACTAATATTCACCCAAATATAACAATAAATCTTACACAATTGATGGTTTGTTTTTCTTCCTCAGAACTTCAACACTGCACACAAACATCTTCCACATACAATTCGTGTGGTTGGTCATTCTCTATCCGTTGATTGTCGACCGCTAAATCCATGAGGAAAAACATGTTTGCAATACATTACAAACATCACATCTAATGGTTGAGCAATAAACTGAAGCAGTGATTTTGTTTTATATTGTAGTGCACATGAAAATATTTGTTTTAAGATTAGTGTATCACCACTTGTCATATGTTCAATCAACAATTACCCACATATAACATCTAGATCACCCCAATATAACATCTAAATCACCCCTAATATACTCATTAAGGTTAGTAACGTGCTGCTAACTGAAACAATCACCAGTGTTGTTTATATAATCACCTCTGTTGTTCATATAATCAAACGTGCCTAACATCTAAATCACCCAAAATGTACTCACTAAGGTCAGTAACGTGTTGCTACTTTAACCAATCACCCCCTTCTTTTTATATAATAAATCCTGATTAACATCTAAATCACCCCTAATGTACTCACCAAGGTTAGTAATGTGTTTCTAATTTAAACAATCACACCATGTTGTTTATATAATCACCGATACGTATTATCAAAATTACCTCTAATGTACTCACTAAGGTTAGTAATGTGTGGCTAATTTACACAATCACCCTTTGAGATTTCTACAATCACTCAGCTTTTTTTTTTTTGCCAATCACCCTTTGTGAATAAAACACAATACATATCACCTCTTGTTCTCTTTACAATCACCACGTTCAAAAACAATACAAATAAAAAATATCATCAACCTCACCAGGTAACTTATTCAAGTTGTCGATCTAATTGGTCTTTTGTTCTCTAGTGTTGATCTGATGTGGCTCATTGAATAGTTCTACAATCTTCCATTGTGTTCTAATCTTTCATGTATCAAAATCAATCAAGGCTACTTTTATTTTTGTGAATATTACGAAAATTAGTATGTTTGTGATGAATTTTTATTGATGATAACTTTTGATTCTTTAGCTTTTTGAGTTGATTTCATATAGAATTGAGAGAGAGAGAGAGACACTTTGAAAAAAAATTAAGCCAAGTTGAGAGACAGAGAGAAATAAATATCTACGGAAGTTTTAGAGAGAGAAAGAGAAATCAAGTTGAGTTGTGTGGGTTTCACTGACACATGTGGGCTGTGATTTTTTCGCTAACATGGTACAAAAGGTGTACGAAATACACTGTGTGTCTCATAGATGTGCTGTTTTTTTTTCCTATATTCATTTTTCCAAATCTTATTCTCGCAAATACCATATTCCATATTTTGCTAGTATCGTGTTGTCTTATCCAAGGAGTCCTTACCAAATGTCATAGAACATGATTCTAACGAGTAAACTAGTTGTTAGCATGTGCCATACGACCATGTTTCTCACATGCATGATTAACACGTGTCAAGGGATTTTTGCTAATTCTTTCCAACTCATGGATGTTTTACAATGAAGGAAACTCATATTTTGAGGTACTGCCGCTACATCTACTCCACACTAAATGTCAAGACTTATTACATTCTACTAAAATAAACTACTAATTAGACTCGTATTAGGAAAGACACAAATGCCCCACATCATGCTTGTGCCCGATTGGGTGACCTGTGGCCTTGAACTGAAACAAGGAAAAATCATTAGAGTAATTGCAAATTACAATCAAATGCGAGCGTAAAACATGGATAAAACCGTATAATAATAGCACTCGTCACCTTTGCGTTGAATTCAACTTGTAGTTCACGTGGCTTTCTTCTTGCTTTTTACAATTTATTTTCCTCATTTTATTTCTCTCTCCTCAAGCTCTAAAAAGCCATAGTGATCGCACACCCCATACACACTCTCTCTCCCTATTTTTGCTCATTTGTTCGCCCAAGTTCGTGACTAATGCGAATCTAATGCAACAATAAGGTGTTATTCTTAATTTTATTAGTAGGCAATAAACCCTCACACATGCTTTAGTGAGCGTGTACATTTTATTTTCATTAATTAATTCATTATCGACAATGACTCCAACTTATGTCATCAGTAACTTTGAGAGGTTCATTAGTGGCACAACAGAATCACGACTCTCATAATTGCAGGAATAAATCTTTTTCTCTAATCACTTAAAAGTAAAGTTGATACATGCAAAATACAGAAAAAAAGGATTCATGTCATCCAACACCCGCACCCAACCATTCGCTCACCCATCATACCATCAATCCCATGCGTATGACCAGGATAATTTATCAATTTTAGTTTACTTTATTTGAAGGAATGGACACAAATTTGTTGTTCCTAATTTAAAAATATCATAGTCATCCACACAGTTCTATGCCTAAAAAACAATAACTACATTTTAGGGGATCAAATTACATAAATTCAACGAAGTTATGATATTCTTCATCATGAACCTCATGAATTCTTTAAGAAAATTCAACGATTTGGATTTAATTCATCTTTCTTTATAATATACTGGTTATGATCTAAGTTTAAT
>ONZA01014451.1:593-11211 GCA_900322205.1 Kewa caespitosa | reverse complement strand
GGCCGGTTGAACCGGTTCAACCGGGAACCGGTCAGCCGACCGGTTCGGTCAGGTCCAAAAAACCGCTTTGGTCAAACCCTGTCAAACCCGCCGGTTTTGGCCGGTTTTGACCGGTTTTTGACCTTTTTTTTGAAAAATTTTAATTTTAATTTTAAAAAATTTAAAAAAAATTAAAAAAAAAATTTGGTTTTTACCGGATTTTAGTGACGGTCGAACCGGTTGAACCAGTTGAACCATCGAACCGATAAGGAAGCCGGTTCGATGTCCGGTCCGGTTTTCAAATCATTGATGATTTGCTAAGCCTATGTTCATTTCTTGGGAGGTGACTATTGGGTTCGCAACCCTTGTAATTTTTGGTGAAACCTAAACAATTGCTTTATAGGCTTCTTTTCATTTAGCTTTTCATGCCGTAGATTGATGTCATTTTGCCATTTTTGACTACACATGTTTCATAAAATTTTGCTTGTTTTTACATTCAATTGTTGTCACCCCGTATGTATGATGTTTTCCCCTAAAACCAGCTAAACTTTAAAACAAGTAGTTTGTTGCGATGTAACCGAACTTGTTTTAATATTCTCCATGAAAACTTTTTTGCGACGTGAAGAAAAGATCAAATAATTCTTTGCGAAGCCATGTGCCCCCAATTATTTGATTTTTACCCATTATGGTTAAAGATTGTTGTCACAAGTAAGTAGCTTTGAGAGGAGCCCCCACTTATTTGTGATATCCCTCATGATGGGATTTGTATCATCGCGAAGTGATTAAATTATGTTAAAAAAGCCTTGTGCCCTTACTTATTTAATCACTCCCAAGGGTGGAGTTTGGGTGGGTAAAAATATTAACCTAAAAAATATTGCGATGTGAGTAATAGAACTTTTATTCATGACTGTTTGGGGGTGCCGACCCCATTTTCTAATTCCATGGTGAATTAGATACAAAACTCAGCTGTTTGGGGGTGCTCACCTCGTGTCTTAGTTCTATGACACGGCTATTTTGGGGTGCCGACCCCGATTCACTCCATGATGAGCAAATAACAAAGGTAAAAAGGCTTCTTGGGGGTGCCCACCCCTTGCGCGACCTCATGATAGGTGCACGTTTTTCACGAGGAAGTCTAAATATAGAACTTCCTCAAGTTGTTGATGTTCCAAGGTCACTCTAGCTTCCTACCGGTCATATCCTCAAGGTGATAAGTGCCAAGTTGCATTACTTCAATGATCTTGTATGGTCATTCCCAGTTAGCGGAGAACTTTCCATCTTCAGTCTGCTTCCCGGTGGACTCAGTTTTCTGGCTCACGAGGTCACCAACCCTAAAGTTTTTCAACTTGACCTTATGGTTGAAGGCCCTAGCCATGCATCGCTTGTACATTTCCATGCAGATGCATCACCTCGAACATCGGGAAGCAGGTCAAGGTTTTGTCTGAGTTTCAGCTCGTTCTCAGTCTTGTGGAATCCTTTCACTCGAGGGCTTTGCAGGGTAAGCTTGAAAGGTAGCACCGCTTCGCTACTGTACACGAGCATGAAGGGGTTTTCTCCGGTTGCAGCTTTAGTGGTGGTCCTTGTAGCCCATAAGACCTCAAATAGCTTATCAGCTCATAGCCCTTTAGCCTTGTCTAGCTTCTTTTTGAGCTGATTGACGATAATCTTGTTGCTAGACTCGACCTGGCCATTACACTGAGGTTGCACAACAGTAGTAAAGTGACATTCCACTCCGAGCTAGGAGAGCCAATCTGTGAGCTTGGGAGTATCGAACTGACGTTCGTTGTCAAAAATTATGCTCCTTGCGACACCGAAGCGGGACAAAATGTTCTCCTTGATGAACTTTGTCAAGTCGGCGATTGTGATGGTTCTGACAGCTTTGACCTTGATCCATGTTGTGAAGTAGTCTACCGCAATAATGAAGAACTTGAGCTGGCCCGAGGCGATCGGGAACGGGCCCAAGATGTCCATACCTCACATGCTGAAGGGAAGTGGCTTCAGGATAGGCGAGAGCTCGGTGACAGGGTGCCTAGCGATTGGGGAGTGATTTTGGCACTTTTTGCATGTGAGTATGAGGTCGGTGGCATCTCCTTGCACCGTGGGCTAGTAGAAACCTTGCTTGAGTGCTTTAGCGGCCAACATACGACCTTTGTTGTGAATTCCACATGTTCCTCCATGCAAGTCCAGCAGAACTTCTTTCCCTTGGGTTCGCGAGACATACTTTAATAGCGGACTGTAGTAGCTTTTATTGTACAGAACGTTGTCTCGGTATGCGAACCACTTGCACTTTGTTTTCAGCTTTTTTGCCTCTTTCGAGTCGTTGGGCAACTACTCATCATGGAGCCAAGCAATAATGGGGGACATCCAATCATAACTGCGGTCAAGGACGCTTACCTCTTTCGCGTCCTCAATATCAATGCTCCGCTTCTCCAGCTCTTCCCATAAGATGTTTCATGGGAACTCGGAGATTGCTGAGATGGTGAGGCGAGCCAGGGCATCAGTGTGTTGATTCTCCGACCTGGGTATGTAAAGTAATTCCACTTCCTCAAACTTCAAAATCTCAGCCTTTACTATCAATACGTAGGCCTTGATACTGCCTTATCTCGCTTCGTATTCTCATGAGACCTGAGAAACAACGAGCTGTGAATCCATCTTGATTTTGAGCTTTCTTGCTCCTGCTCCTTTAGCCATGTTCAATCCAGCCAACAAGGCCTCATACTCTGCCTCATTATACGAGGCCATGAACTTGAACCTCATTGCATACTCAAGAACGTCTCCTTTAGAGGAGGTGATGACGATTCGGGCTCCACTGTCATTCTTACGGAAGGACCCATCGACGCTGATTTCCCAGCTCTCGGCCATACACATAGGTTGCTCAGCCGTTGGGGTAATCTCGGCTATGAAGTCAGCTAAGGCCTAACTCTTAATGGCCTAGCGTGGCTCGTAGGTGATGTCGTAATCCGTGAGCTCATGAGCCCACACCTGCGACCTCCCTGAGGAGTCAAATTTGCCTAGTATCTTCTTCATTGGTTGGTTGGTTAGGACTACGATGAGGTGAGAGCTGAAATACGGCCTCAATTTCCTTGAGCTGATGACCAAACCTAGCGCAAACTTTTCTCGGGTTGAATATCGAAACTCTGGCCCCGTCAGGGCGTGGCTGGAAAGTAGATTGGGACCTGAGTCTTCCCTTCTTCCCATATGAGAACTGATGCGACTGCTTGGTCCGATACTGCAAGATACATGAAGAGTGTCTCCCCTGGGATTGGAGAAGCAATGCGAGGTAGGGACCTCAAGTAATATTTCGATCTTTCAAAGGCTAATTCAGCTTCTTCAGTCCATGCAAACTTGGCTCCTTTTCTCAAGGCAGCGAAGAAAGGTGCACACTTGTCCGCAGCTCTAAACATGAAACAGTTGAGCGCAAGGATGCAACCGATCATGTTTTGAACATCTCTCACGCAGCGAGGTGACTTCATGTCCAGTATGGCCATGACCTTCTTCGGGTTCGCGTCGATACCGCACTGGTTAACCATAAATCCCAGACACTCACCACCCCGTATGCCAAATATGCAATTTGGGGTTCAATTTCATTTTGTGAGCATGCAGCATATCGAACGTTTCTCGAAGGTCAACGACGTGATCTGCCGCGACCTTACTCTTGGCGATCAGGTCGTCGACATATGCCTCCAAGTTTTGACCGATATGTTTTCTGAAGACTTTCCAAATTAACCTCTAGAATGTGGCCCCGACATTCTTGAGGCATAATGGCGTCATAGTATAACAGAAGACGCCACCATCGGTGACGTAGGTTATAGAGTTCTAGTCCTTCTTCCTCATAAACACTTGGTGATATACTGAGAACGCATCCATAAAGCTTAGCAATTCGTGACCCGTGGTGGAATCCACGAGCCGGTCGATGCGTGGTAGTGCGAAGTCATCTTTCTTACACACCTTATTCAAGTCTGTATAATCCACGCACATTCTCCACGATCCGTTGTGCTTTTTGACCATCACCATGTTCGCCAACCACTTGGGGTAGCGGCACTCCCTAATGAAGCCGGCCTCGAGTAGCTTTGTCACTTCTATCAAAGCTGCCTTGCTCCTCTCCTCTTCGAGGTGACATCGCTTCTATTTCACTAGTTTTGCTTTAGGGTCGAGCTCGAGCTTGTGTTCTATAAGGGTTGGACTGATTCCATGCATTTCATCTGGTCCAAAGGTAAAGATATCCTGGTACTCATGAATTAAAGAGGTCAAATCGCTTCACACATCTTCTTCCAGGTCTGCCCCCACGTAGGTGACCCTTTCAGGTCGGGTCGGATCAAAGATGACCTCAACTTTTTCTCCCACGGCCTCGGCTCTTTCAGGTTCCTGGAGTAAAGGGTTGTGCTAGTGGAGACCAGGCCTTATCAGCATGAGGCACCGCGTTTCCCTGCCTTTTCGGCTCTTCTTTTCTTCCATTTCGGGTGTTGGCACCAATGCTTTACTCGGATCGGCGACATCCTCCTTTTTGTGCTTTTGTGCTTTTTATGCTCAGGCTCTTTCACTTCATCCAAGATGACAAGCTTTGTGGGGTCAGCCACTCCACTAGGTACGATAGGAGTTGGCTTACTGAGGCACTTTATGTAGCACTGTCGTGTGACTTTCTGGTCTCCCAACAGCTTCCCCACTTCGTCGTCATTGTTGTAGTACTTCATTGTCAGAAGAACATCATGACATTGGTGTTGATGGCGGTGAGTTTGGGCTGACCCAAGATGATGTTGTACGACATGGGAACGTCGCCCACCAGGAATTTAGCCATGAGGTGGCGAATTAAAGTCTTGGGTCCCAAGCGAACAGGGAGTTGAACTGATCCTATGGGGTGGACCTCATTATCTCCGAAGCCAAAGACTGGATAGCTCAGAGGAACAATTTTCTTCAGGTCGTAGCCTAGCTCGGCTAGACAGTAGGACGTGATGACGTCAACAGAGCTTCCAGTGTCGATCATCGTTCATTTTACCAAGGTATTGGATACCTTGATTTTGACGACTAAGGGGTCATCATGTGGGTACTGAAGCGCCCTGGCCTCATACTCATCAAATATGATGGGCTTCCCAAATTTGGGACTCTTCTCGACCAGCATGGTCTGGCTAAGAGAACGCAAGTGTGATTTTCTTGCCTTTGACGTCACACCTCCGTAAGCGGGACCACTGGATATGATTGAGACAACCCTGTGATTGGCCGCTCTGGAGTCAGATGACTCGTCTGAGCTACTTGCCCCCCGGGTCTGCGATGTGGAGATCTTGTTCTTATCCTTGAGAAAGTAACTGATTTTCCCCTCTCTGGCCAACTTCACGAGATTGCACCCGAGCTCACGACAATATCTCGTGGAGTGGCCATTCTCTCGATAGTAATGGCAGAAGTAATACCCAACTTTGTCCGACTCCTTCATTGGGGTTGCCTTCAAAATGAGATTTTGGTCCATTCTTGCGTAGACCACTTCTTGATTATAGTTTAAGATTTCGATGACCTCAGGCGCCTCTGGGGCCTTGTAGGCGACGTTGCCCTAGTTGTTCCTCCCACCACCTCGCCCTCCTCTGCCACCCCGACCTCCCTTAAAAGTGAGATTTTTCGACACTGAGGGTTTCACCGCTTCTTTTCTTGTTTTTCTTGTCATGGCGAGGTGGCTTTCCTTTGCTGTGGTTGGTGCCTCTCTCGCTTCTGGTTACCAGGTTGCAATTTGAGAGATCCCACGAAGCGAACATCTACGTCGCAATGTCATGATCCTCGTTGAACAACATGTTCAGATTCATCGTCTTTCACCGGTTCACCTTGATTTTTGTTTTGGTTCCATCAAGGAGACCGTTGATGAATGCACAACAAGATATTTTTTGGCAGAGTTTTCAATCTCGAGGCCTTGATCCACGAACCGTTGAACATACTTCTTCGCGTTCTCGTTCTGTCCTTGCTTGACCTTCAGTAGGTACTCAACCGTCTTACTTTCATGTTTTCGTTAGCTGCGAAGTGACTCATGAAGAGGTCAGCCAACTGTCTGAAGCAGTACACGCTGCCTCGTGGAAGTGAGTTCAACCACTTGAGAGTTAGACCTTCTAAAGTTCCCACAAAGAAACGACATAGAACGGCCTCAGTCCGGTTATGAGTCATCATCGCAACGTCATACGCCATGAGGTGTTCAGTAGGCGAGGTGGTACCACTGTGACCTTGCCCAGTTTCATTTCCTGAGGAATTGGTTGATTCATGATAATGTCAGCGAATGGGGACTGCGTAGTCAGTCCCGTCTGTACGCTCGTGGTGGCGTACTCCGGCTATTTGTTCAGTCGGGAAGGGAATTAAGGCTTAAAGCCTATGCCCTCAATCGTCTCTCCTCTTCCTTCTTTCAAAGGAAGTGGCGGAGCTCGACGTACAATTCCTCAAAGAGGACTGGTCCTTCCTTCTTACGGGAGTTCAAGAACTCGCGCAAGTCGATGTGAGTCGGCTCGGTGTTGTATGAATGATGGCTCCAAGCAGTTTCAGGTCACTTTTCTTTGGTAGCTTGTACAATTTTCATCTCATTCTGCTTAGGTTGTGGCCTAGATCCAGCGGAGTGAGTAGAGCTCCCACGACTGGAGACAATGAGAGGTCATGAGGGCATCACCACTGTGGAGGGTGAGGGGGAAGGTATGTTGCCGGACTTTTGAGATGGGGACTTTCCTTGGAGCATCGCCTAAATCTCAGCGCGCATTGCTTCCCTAGATTTCATCTGGACCTGGCGAACGATCTACTTTAACTGAGCTAGAGAGATGGCATTCTGTGGGATCTCGTTACGTGGAGTGTTAGCCATGGACTCGTCCATGTTGTTCTAGTGAGACATGGTTCTTTTAAAAGTTGGTGTTGGAATGTGTTTATCACTTCTCAATCTCATGCACTTGAAAGTCACTCCCCACAGCCGGCGCCAATTGTTTCGGGGGTTTTTGGAGTGAGCCCTCGAGATGTCAAACGGTAGCCGCGTAAGAGGTGAGAAGCTTTGGTGTGATGTGAGGTTGACTTCACTCCTTGGTGCGTGAAAAAATGAGCACACGTGAACTGCTCCCAGCGTGATCTGGGGAACGGTCCTCCGATGCTTAAGTCAGTACAAGCAAGAGGTGACATGCAGGAGTGAAAATGCAAGCGATACTGTTTACTGTGAGGTGAGCAAATCAGTCTTGCAGAGAATTTTACGTGTGTTACCTTTCTGAGAAGCCCAAGGGTCATATTTATAGACTCCTTGGGAGCATGCAGCCAATCAGATTCTGCCACATTTTCCCTAATTAGGTAAATGGGCCTTCTAGAACTGTGGACTACAGTTAACTGTCGTTAATTGGGCCTGCCATCCATCCCGTTGACCGAGGAAGACTGATCACGACCTGATCATCACCCACGAAGCATGTATCGTGAGGTGAGGTATCCGTATGGTGACGTGGTTCACCACTAATAACAGGGTCGCGATGTAACATCATTCGAGGTGGTCACCTCGCTAGACATTTTAAGCGTAATAAGTGGTATCCATCGTAAATTTGCAATTGCATGGCTATTATCAATGTAGATTTTGCCACTCCACCCTGCAACACCCTACGCCTTACTTGTCTAACTTCTCTCTTTAATTTGATCTTGGGTTTTAAAAACAATTCGGGCAGTGAGGCACTATTAATAACCAAAGTATTCTTTAAACGTTGTCGTGCTACCAATCAATTTCGGGTTATGGTGAAAATGTTTATCACTTTTTCAAATACCAATAAAATTGAATTTTTGACCATATAATGTGCATGTCCAATATATTAACAATCCAAAAGGTTATGAATGCTTTAGATCATGTAGTGTTTTTGATAGGGGTAACGGGTTAGATTACTATTTCCAGATGACAATGAAGATAAATATGTAACTGCGACAGGTAAACAAGAGCGGGTAAAGGACGCAAATATTTACGTGGAAAACCCCAAACAATGGTAAAAATCACATAAACGGAGAAATCAATCCACTATGAGGAACCAAGAGAACAAGAGAATACAAGAGTACAAGAGGGGTGAATAATCTCTCTAACTCACCACAATTACACCAACTAATCTCTCAAGGTATACAATCTCACAAGTTCTCATCACAAGGAACTAGAGATAACCTAGATTAGCACTCTACTAATTGAATTTTTCCTCTCTTCTCAATCTCTTGAATACAATTGATATTATCACTAACAATGTGCCTAGAAGAGTATATATAACACTTAGGTCTAACCCTAATAACACAAGCGCAAAGTACAAAGCCCGTGCCGCACAAACCTCCCGCGTAACTGGGGAGCCCGATTGGGCGTGCCGCCAAGCCCATAAACCACCCGTCGGGCATTTACACAGGCATCCTGTTTGCAAGGAAACCCGAGCTCAATCAGGCGAAATCCAAGCCACAATACCGCTCGATCGGGCGTTTTACTAGGCGCTATATTTTGGTTCTCCAAATTGCAAGTCAACGCTTACAAATCTCCACCTTGACGCACAATCCATACTCTTCAACACCCATAGAAGAACATGAACACTCTCCGTTGCCAAACTCGTCCCGAAGGACCAGTCACGTAGGGCCTGCCCCAAAGGGCCTCATCAACAGTCTAGACTTTTACCGAGGAGAACACACCTCCTCCGAGCTCACCATCATGACCAAGTCCCATATGCCATACCTTCTTCGAACTCACAATCGAAGGCTTCGCATCAGAATCAGTCCCCACAAGCTCATACAATGTCCCACTTGCTTCCCCTTAACTTCAACCTGTGCCCCCTTGGTGACGTTTAGAGCTCCACCTCCAATGGTGCATTGATACCCTCTCTTGTCAAGAGTACCAAGCGATATAAGGTTCTTCTTTAACTCAAGAACATACCTGACATCAGTGAGAGTCCTTACCACTCCACCGTGCATCTCGACCTTCACGGTCCCAATTCCAGCAACGTTACAAGTAGTACCATTGCCCATCGATACAACTCCACCTCGAATTGAAATGTATGTAGAGAACCAGTCTTTGTTGGAACAAATATGATAGGAGCACCCAGAATCTAAAATCCACTTATCATGAATCTTAAAACTCGAATCACAAGCAGTAAGCACATCACAATGACAATCAGTGTCATCTTTCGAAGCTACAATAACTTCAACCTTGTTTTTCCCAGTTGAGTTATTAGAATTATTGTTCCTAATACCTTCTAATATGACCTTTCTTATGGCAACCATGACACATCACATTCTTGAACTTGCTACCACTAGACTTTGACCGGGGTCCTCTACTAGAACCCGCTTCATCATTTCTACCCCTTGATACAATTAACCCAGTAATAGGAGAAACCTCAGGTTTACTAACTAATTGTCCTTCCATTAACTCACGTTACATCAAGTTAGAATTCACTTCCTCACAGGTTAACTGATCATCCCGACCAAACATCACAATTTCTCGAAAGTTTTGATATTAACACAACAACAATATGGCCAAATCCTCATCATCCATCGGAACATTTATATTTTGTAAATCCAAAATAGCAGAGTCAAACGCATCAAGATGAGGTTTAACAGGTTTACCTTCCTCAAGCTTCAACTCACGTAGGTTACTCTTCCACAACAAACGATTAGTAACACTCTTCGTCATGTAAAGTGACTCCAATTCCAGCCACAGGCTTGCAGTTGTCTTTTCCTTTACTACCTAGCGGCAAACTTCATCCGAGAGACACAACTGTATGGTGGACAAAGCCTTCTCATCGATCTCATCGGACTGAGCATTCGTCATCTCAGCAGATTTCTTCTCCTTTCTACTCAGCGCCTTTGACAACCCATTCTGAACCAATACCGCTTGCATCTTCACCTTCCATAGCCTGAAGTTCACTGAGCGATCGAACTTGCCATATCAATCTTCATGCACATCATCTTCCAAGAGACAATAAACACTAGCTAGAACAAACCCTAATTTCCCAGATCAACGAACCAAAGCTCTTGTACCAATTTGTCAGGGTAACGGGTTGAATTACCGTTACCATATGACTATGAAGATAAATATGTACGTGCAAGAAGTAAACAAGAATGGGTAAAGAACACAACGATTTACATAGAAAACCCCAAAACAAGGGTGAAATCCATAGACAACTGAGAAATCAATCTACTATCAGGTACCAAGAGAACAAGAGAATACAAGAGTACAAGAAAGATGAACAATCTATCTAACTCACCACAATCACACTAACTAATCTCTCAAGGTATACAATCTCACAAGTACTCACCACAAGGAACTAGAGATAACCTAGATAAGCACTCAACTATTTGTGTTTTTCTCACTTCCCCATCTCTTGAATGATACATTTATCAGTTGTACCTAACAATGTCCATAGAAGAGTATATATAACAATTAGGTCTAACCCTAATAATACAAGCTCAAAGTACAAAGCCCACGCCGCACAAAGGCCCCGCGTTACAGGGAGCCTGATCGGGCGTTTACACAGGCATCCTGTTCGCGAGTAAACTCAAGCCCGACCCGGCAAAACCAAAGCCACAATACCGCCCGATCCGACACTTTACTAGGCGCTATGTTTTGGTTCTTCGAATTGCAAGTCAACGCTTACAGTTTTTACAACTTTACAATATTTTCCAATTATAATTATTTAATGTAATAGTT
>ONZA01014436.1:26823-37358 GCA_900322205.1 Kewa caespitosa | reverse complement strand
AAAAAAAAAAAGCTTTGGTAAGTCGAAAACGAACGGACTTGTTTACATGAAGTATTGATCTGTTCAAGCAGAACAAATCTTCTCTTTCATCGAAAGCCATGTGATTTTGACATAGTTCATTAGACCAATCATTCTGCCGTTGTAATGTTATTCCATGTCCATCAGTATGGAAATGTAGTCATATTCAGTCGGAGCTTCAACGAACTACCTCCATTTCATCCCATATACGTTAGCAAACCGTTCGCCTAAACCTCTGTATTTGGTCATACAGTATCCATGAATATTCTTTGCGATATCGAATCTGCAAAGTAGGTGAATTGAAGAAGGAAAAGCTGATTGTACAATGTTTCCAAGAGCCAGATCCCCATCGGTGATGATAACAAACAAATCCCTAAACCTCTTAAGTGCCCAAGTGTAGCGTGGAGTTTTTTCATCAGACATGAAAGCCATAGCAACTGTGAAAGTGTTATTAGTTGGTGTAAAACTAACAATTTGGAAGCACGACATGTCATAAATGTTGGTTTTATAAATCAAGTCTATCACAAAGACATAGGAGAACGTACACATCAAATTTATGGCATTTGGGTTTGCAAACAAGATATCAGTAATAACATTGCTACCTCGTACAGTTCTTTTAAAGCTAATGTAATGATTTTCCCCTATCAAACACAACATTTGTTGCATTACTGTGCTCCCTTATCGCTGATTTCTTCTCAACTTCTGTCGGGTGTTCATGAGCTGAGACCGTGATGTTGCCTTCGATGTGTTCCTTCTTTTCATGGAGGATAAGATGTTTTGAGACTTAACTTGACTTAATATCATCCCATTTGCCATTTTCAAATTCTCATCACTCAATCTTCCTACATATGCTTGTTCTTGCATATAAAGTAGTAGTGGGTGATTATGTGTTGCGTTCTTTATTATCATTTTACAACCACCACTTCACAACTTTTTCGCTCCCAATTTGAACGGACATTCACATTTTTTGGTACTGGTTTTTCCTTTTGCCTCCTCATTAGATATATTTCTCCTACATTTTCCGCTACGTTCACAACCTATAGTCATTTTTGCAGGTGTACCACTTTGCTCGCTATCGGATCGTAAAATATTTAGCACCATTATGTTCTCAATACCTATTTGTTTGACAATTTTCAGTAACATCTCACGGCTATTGTATATGCATTCCATGTTGAATTAGTTTGTGTAATTAACATTTTCTGGTTGTTGTTTGTAGTTGTCAAATATTTGATTCACCTAAGTATTCAAAAATAAAAAATAAAATTAATATACGAAATGGACTAATGTACAGATCTAACGGATAACATATATGAAAATGATCTTAAAGTCTAACAAATTTGAATTAAATTTGCCTTTTCATCTTCTTCGGAATCAAATGTGATGTTCAAATCTTTATTTGAGTTGTCCCCGTAAAAAGCCATTGTTTGTTTTCTCCTTTGAAGAATTCTAGGGTTTGTGGAGGCTGGTGTTTGTGAATGTGGAGGCTGGTGTTTCTGAATTGAGTTTTAGGGTTTACAAATCAAGTCTATGTATAGGTAGATAGAGAGGGTACAATTATTCAGATAAGGGTACAATGTGGCCAGCTTCCAACCACAAAAAAATTGTAATAATGTGGCAAACTCCCAACCATAAAAAATGCAGATAAGAGTACAATAATTCAACTCTCAACTACAAATAAAGCAACAATAATTCAACAACAATAATGGAGATACTGGTACAATGATGCAGATACAGCTGTACCCCACCAGTAGAGCAACAATAATGCAGATAGTTGTTCAGAAATGTAGCCGTTGGATAATATAACCATTGAAAAATATAGCCGTTGAAATAAATGATTGTTGATTGCTAGTTTGCAACAAATTAATAAACATCACAAAAATTAAATACAAAATTAAAAACAGGGTTATAATTATTTGATACATAAGGTCTTACAGTAATAAGATACATCATCTTGAGCCAAATGATCTACATATAAAGTTATGTACACGTCCCCCCTCCCGCGGCTAGTGGACCTAGTAGGTGTTGCCGTCAAGAACGTGGGCGTCACAGTAGATGACGTTGGTATCTCCTTATACCGCACTTGATGTCGTGCCTTAGCTCGTGGTGGAACCCTCCCACCCAAAGCCACGATTGCATCCGCAATTATGGTGTCCTTATGTTTCAGTGCGACGTTCCTGCGCAATATACCAGTGAGAATGGTTAGCGCATTAAGGTTGTGCTGAAAAAATGATACAGTTTGTATATCTTTGTTAGTATGCTGGAAACAGAACAATTAAAGAGATTATAAATGTTATACCTCTCTACAATGATACCATGATCAATGGGTGCTAAAGCTATATCTTCCGGGGTGATGCGATAATGTGTACGGAGAAAATACCATGCATATAGTCTTCACTAACTTAATATCCTAAACAAGTACGAGTTAAGGTTGAAGTCTTCATGTAGTGATTGTAAGGGACTGCCTAGTACTCCAATCTAGGACGGTAGAAGGCATAGAATTGTATGGGACGTTCAACCCAAGAGGCTGAAATAGGAAAGGCAGGAACACTAGGTACGCACTGCACATAACAGAATTGGCGCATATGGCATGTGAGGCACGACAATGGAACCACAATGGATGCATCCATGATAAAGCTTTATGTGATACAGCCTCCAACCATAAGGACACCATTGAACCAATTCCACCTTCATGGTAACCAAAGCAAGCCGATAGTTAACCAATTCCTCCACTAATCTGCACGATTTGCGATGCATGCCCGCCCATTTCATCACTCGAGGTTGATTACCACCTCGTCAAGAAGGAGACGAAGAAGGAGCAACTACTAGGAAAAGGCAAGCGAGACGGTCTGGTTTTTTCTGTTAACTTTTCACACCAAAGTGACGGTTTTGCCCCTCAACACTCCTAAACCTCCTATTTCCCTCATTCTTCCTCCTTCATTTTTCCCTCCATTTTCTTTCCCTTTATTTTTTTATTCCCTCTCATTCTTTTCCCACACACACTCTCACTGCGCGCACACANACACTGCACACACATACACAACACACTAACTGAACAGACATACACTCACTTCACGCACACACACAAAGACTGCACACACATACATATTCACTGCACACACAGACTCACTACACACACACACAGACTCACTACACACACACACACACAGAGGGCACACGCATACACACTAATTGCACACACACATACACACGGACTGAACACACACTCAGTGAACACACACTCATTGACACTATTAAAGTGCAAAGATATGAGAGAATTTTGATTAGGAATATAAAATTGAAGCTGGATGAATTGATTTGGAGAAAAATTTGGGTGAATCGATTTGGGAAAAATCAATTTAGGGTTTGTATTTTGAAATAGAGTGGGTGGGGGGATGTAACGTTCAAGTGCTTTCATTTGCGTCATTGTGGGAGGGGGGGGTATAATGGTCCAAAAACTAAAGTATTTAACATCGCTAGCCATTACATGCAAATTTAGGTTACATAACTTAAGAAATATTTCATAAGTATCATGCGTAAAGGTCGTTTAAGAAAAGTTCAAACTACATGGGACCATATAGAATATTCTATATGAAATTTTGCCAATCAGACACTATTTCTCATCCTCCCCCAAACTCCAGACCCAACACCAATTTGGACCCCCCTTTTTTCTCACCATAATCTCTCAACCAAATCAAATCAATCCACATAAAACCAACAAGAAACTCCCAAATCCCATGATCATGACACACACAAAACACTTGCCAGATTTTCGAATTTAAAGGTAAGATACACAGTCACAAAGTACACACAACCACACAAACCACCCCACAAAAACACAAAACACCCACAAACCAAACACACACAAAACACACACAAACACAGATAATTCAGAAAGAGTGTCTCGAGATAGAGAAGAATGGGGACAGGGGCATCAAAGAGCTCGGATAGTAGCAGTTCCCATGGCGGAGGGGAAGACAGTGTTGACACAGCTGGTGGGCAGCTCTATGTTTCCCTTAAGATGGAGGATTACAAGCTACAAGGAGAACTCATTCCCCATGTTTTTGGTTCTGCCCCTCTGGTTGGCTCTTGGGATTCTTCCAAAGCTGTTAAGTCTCTCTTTCCCTCCCTAAAAGGTCACCCCTTTGAATGTAAAAGTCACCCCTTTTGATGTAAAGTCACCCCTTTTAAAGTTGGTGTGAAAGAGTTAATCTTTTGAGTGATTGGTTGTTGATGTTAGTCTTGTTATCCCTTCCCTTTCGTATATTGGTTGATGGCAGATTATGGTATGTACCCAATTCAGGGTGACTTTTATGCCTCAAGTTGGTGACTTTAGGATGAGGTTTATTGCTACCCTTAAAACCCTTTTGTAAAAAGTCACCCCTTTATTGTAAAAGTTACCCGTTTCAGGTTGGTGGACACGATACACCTAAGTGTATGAAATAGTTAACTTTTTATTGATTGTTTGATTGTTGCTGTTGGGTTGTGCTTTCTTGCATTGCTTAATTGATGTGGGTTTTTGTTTGTTTGTTCAATACATGATTGATTGTTGTTGTTGTTGGGTTTATGCTTTGTTGCATTGTTTGATTAATGTGGATTTTTGTTTGCATGTTCACTGATTGATTGATTGTTGTTGGTTTGTGCTTTCATGCATTGTTCGATTGAAGTGGGTGTTTGTTTGCATGTTGATTGATCTTGGTTTATGCTTTCTTGGATCGATTTATTGATGCGGGTATTTTTTGGTTTTGTTTTGATGATGATCAGTTGTCATTGGAGAGGGAATCGGCTTCTATGTGGGAATTGAGTTTTGTTGTGCCGCCTAATCATGGTAAAAGTTTGTCACTTGAATGTGGTTATACCCCTTTTTGGATAATGAAGCTGTGACCTTTATACTCTTTTGCATGATAGAATTTAATTGAAGTTTTTGAACCCCATAGTTCAATTTGATGCTTGACAAAAATCCTGAGGGTTGTTACTGGTTGGGAGTTTTTTTTAGTTGGTGTGAGTAGGTGGGTAGGAGGTCACTTCTTACCTACTAAACATCGATAAATAAGTACTTTCTCGGTCCCAAGTTTGGTGGACAATAGTCACTTTACCTGTACAGCAGAAGGTTTCTGTTGTAACGTAACTAATGTAAAAGGAAAAAAAAAATGTTTACTGAAATTGCAATGACTCCTAGTGTTTAATTTGCACCCTAACCACTGGCCATGGATACTATCGATGTTAAATATGACAAAAGGGATTTTTTTTTTGTCACTTCCCATCAAGTTCTAATTTTTGAGGGGACTTACCTGCATACAGCTAGTTTGGCAAAGAGGGAGTTAGGCAAATATATGCTTCCATGCATTTAGTTTGGGAAAGAGGGAGTTAGGCAAAAGGATGCTTCCCTGCCCCTCTAAATTTTCTAATCCAATCATTTAACTGTGTTGGCAATGTAGAAACTTTGGATTTCAAGTTCTTGTTGAAGCCGAAGGATGGTAACATTCCATGTATAGTAGAGGAAGGTCCAAACAGGATACTATCTGGAGGTCGGTTACAAGGAGATTTTAGGGCAGCGAGTTTCAGATTGACTGCCGATGCTGTCTTAGAGTATAGGGTGTGTATTAAAGCAGATAAGGTATCGCCGTTTGATCTGGCGGCTAGTTGGAGGGCTTACAAGGAACATCTTCTACCTTCAGCTGTCCGTGGCATACCTGATGTCAGCATAAATTCGGCACCTGAGGCCGGCACTGAGGTATATATACATGTCTTTGACTATAATGATGTTCTTGTGGGCATACAAGACATGTTATGTGTACGGCTATGGTGCATTAAAACACTATGGCTGATATAGTAACTTACTTCTTGCAATGAGCATGAATATGATTGAAAATTGCAGAGTACGCAGCCTTATTACTGTTGATCTTGTTCTATCTTCTTCCTGAGATACAGAATGGTTCGTCGGGCACCCTGGAGCTTGATATTGAGCGGTATGTTGTCCCTTCTCCTGCAACATGTGCGAACTCAGGACTGGTTTATCCAGCCAACTTGGCCGAAACTCCAAGGTCCATGGGCCCTGGCACAAGCGTTTCTTCACTTTCCTCTAGAAGTGGTGGGACTTCAATTGATCGGCCATTGGGTTCTAAGGTTAGTCATGGTTTCTCTATGTTATTTATTGTGATGCTTAACATTTGAAAATCATACATTTCTGTTTTAGACGAGAAAGTTTGCCATCTTCAAAAGGATACAAATGGAAAGCTTCTTGTAATTACTTTCCTGTAGCCTAGCTCTTGATGTGTATCTTGGGAAAAAGCTTCTTATATTCAGTATACAACCACAACATAGTGTGTGTCTATAGATCCATGTCTAGACTGCTTTTATCATGCACTGATTTTTATTTTAGAGCTACCATCAAAGGGAATCCTGAATAATGGGATGGGTAAGTGCTGTGGACAGATGGCGCTACTGTCCACAAATACAGAGGGGCCTGGGTATGCCATCCCCACCTGTGCGTTTGCAGATACATAGAAATATTTGTATAATGTTTCACAAACAAACTCTTCAGCTGAGTTGACAAGAGGGAAGGCATAGGTACGCGCACTAGTTGTGCAAGAGGACCGTGTTTGATTCATAGAAGCTGCATTTTTTTTTTCATTTTTGCTTCTCCCTCTTCATATGTTTTCTCTGTGGCCCCCCTTGAAGATAACTTGGAGCGTCGCCCTTGCATGGGCCCATGATAACTCGTCATATACTAGCTTGATTTTTTTCTCATAAAATTCTTTGCTAGAGCTTCTTCTAGTTTTTTCTTTCTATTTGCCTACTCAAGTGGGACTACTCGGGGTGTTCTTGTGTCTTTTTTTATGTTATATTATTATTATTTTTTTTTGTGAAGGGACTCTGGGTGTTGTTGTTGGTGTTGTTGTGACATGGGTGTGGGCACTGCATCAGGTATATGGTGAGGCAGGGCACTCAATGATACTATTAGTGGAAAAGATTTGCTATGCATGTGCCACCAAATAGCTAATCTGGCTATTGCGATAGTTGGAGGACTTGGGATGGCACTAGCACACAGGTAAAAAACAAGAAGTATGGTTCAATTTTTTTTTTCCAAGGGAGCAAGAATCGAGTCCTAGTGGGCGATGTAGAAATAGAGCTCTTGAGTACACCTCATTATATGAGGAAGAATTTTGCTTGGCAGGACAACAAGACATGAAATTACTGAGAGAAACATGAACCCCACATGACACGAATCCGTTTAACCCGACGTCGATATGACTATGAAAATTTGGTGAAAAATGCATCTTTCTACCATTGCATACTGATTTTTAAACATGAGTGAGACCTTTTAACATGAATCGCCAATCCGCTCCAAAGTTTCTTAGGTGAGATAAGGATTTGGATGACTGGATTGTGTCTCACATTGACCAATGGATTTGCAAGGTGCTATGTTTTCTTATGAGGGAGGTGGAACTAAGGCTCCGTTTGGTTGGGGCTAAAGTCATTTTCCCCCAAATGTATTGCCTTTTCTTTGAATTTGTATAAGGTTGGGAGGAAAATTAATTTCCCAAAGGTAAGTCTCTTTAATTGACAATGGGTTGACATGAAGAGTGAGAGGGGGAAAATCAACTTCCTCATTCAAAAATGGAAAATCTTTATCCTCAATCTTTTCTAGAAGAAGGGAGGTGGAGAAATGATTTTCCTCCATCCATCCCATTTTGTTCCATCTAAGTGATATAGAGAAAAATGATTTTCCATCCAACCAAACGGAGTGACCGGAGTCTAACTCAAACGAGCAAAACCCAGTTTTTAATGAGAAAGGCTTCACCACCCGGAAAGCTCAGGAAGAGAAAATGGGGGAGAAGAGAGGTAAAATTGGTGGCAACTCGCCCATTCTGGCACTGAAAAAGGTTATGCCATGGTTTTAAGACTCGGACGATACCTGTCATTTTATGAGTTTGCTGAAATGTGAAACCGTGGTACGTAAAACGGTGTTTGATATGGCCATTATATGGCCGATACAAATTACTGGTGGTATGTTGAAAATTTGAATCAAGAGGCCTTTAGGGATGTTCGAGTGAGGAAGGATAGGGTGCTTTAGGGAGTTTGGCTCGTTGGATGCCCTTCATCAAGAGGGTTTGCTTTCTGAAGATGTTTTGGTGACTCGAGTTTATTGGGAAAAGGAATTGGAAGACTTTCTTCTAAAGGAGAAAAGGTTAAGCCTAAATGGGGGAGAAGGGGACTGCAATACTCGTTTCTTCCATAGTGTAGCTAGTGTCAAAAGAAGGAAGATTTTAATGCAAGAGATTGAAAAGAATTGTAGTGAGATAATTAGGAACTCAAACCTTATTGGCAAAGAGGTGGTCGACATCTATAGTTCGTGGTACTCTAAGGAGTCCAAGACCGACCTATGATTTTTGGTTTGGAGTTAGATAGGAGGTTTGATGAGGGAAAATTTGGCAAGTTGTGTTTGAGATGGATGGGGATAATGCTCCTGGCACGGATGGTTTTACTATGGCTTTTTTCCAAAGGTGTTGGGTTGTTATTAAAGGAGACCTTGTGAGAGTTTTTGATGAGTTCTACGAGGGGTGTTATGCAAGAACATCATTTCCACCTTTATCACTTTAGTTCCCAAGAAGGATCGTTCCGTGACAGTGAAAGATTTTAGACCTTTTAGCTTGGTGACCAACATTTATAAAATTATCGCCAAGGTTCTAGCCAACACACTCGGAGGGTTTATTGGGTCCACGAATTCTCCGTACCATATTGCTTTTGTTGAGGGCCGTCAAATTCTTGATGTGACCCTCGTTGCTAATAAATTATTTGATGATGTTACGAGATGAGGGGGAAAAGGAAATGCTTTTAAAATAGATTGTTAGAAGGCTTATGATAGGATTAGCGGGGGCTTTTTGGATAGAGTTATGGAGATGAAGGGTTTTCCCATGAGGTGGCAAGGATGGATCTTAGTTTGTTTCAACCTTAGGAGTGGTTTGGAGCTTCTAGAGGGATTAGGCAATTGCTTACAATGGTTGTTGATGTCCTTACTAGGATGGTGCCTAAAGGGATGGAGAGACGAGTGGTCAAGAGGAGGTTGACACGAATGAGGTTGACACGAATCTTGTTCAGGTTCCTTACACAATTTTTTTCCTAGAGGACAATTATTCCACTTTCAAGAATATTCTTACAATTTTGCAAACTTTTGAGGCTATCTCTGGTCTTAAGGTGAACCTTTCAAAAAGTGGAGTAGCGGGTCTTAACGTGGAGCGTGTTGGATTGTATGCTTCTTTAGTAGGTTGTGTTACTTTAGATTGGCTTGTGGTCTACCTAGGAGTCTCTTTGGCTGTCAACCCATGTTCCCATTCATTTTGGGATCTAGTTATTGAAAAGCTGACTAAAAGACTTGGTGGGTGGAAGGGGGCTTATTTCTCTTTGGGTGGACGTATCACCCTTATCCAATCATGTCTCTCATCTATCCCACTTTACTTTCTTTCCCTTTTAAAGCTCCCGATTTCTGTTGCTAAGAGGCTCGAGAGGATAATGCGAAGCTTTTTTTATGGTCTTGCACAAGAGAAAAGGCAATGTATCACCTTGTGGCTTGGGATATGGTTTGTCGACCTCGGGAGGGGGCGGCTAGGTCTTGGTAATATGGTGCCTAAGAACATTGCTTTATTGGGAAAGTGGCTTTGGAGGTTCTGTCTTGAGCCGGACACTCTTTGGCACAAGGTTATCCGAAGCAAATACGGTGCCCCATGGGATGCCCATGCTGGTACAAGCACGACCCATGCAAGTCCCTGAATATATCATCACTTCTTAGTTCTTACCTTGCATCATTTACAAGGTAGGGCTCAGGGACAGTCCTTTTTTGGGAGGATACTTGGAAGGGGAATTCCCCTTTCTCTCTTGTATTTCCCCCATAATGCCCACATTTTCCATTTGATCTCTTATGATGGGGTCCCAATTTCATGGAATTTCCATTTTATACGACGTGTTGACAGGAGAGTTTGATGAGCTCATGGCCTTGACGCTACTTCTTGACTCATTTACGTACTCTCCTCACAGGGATAGACAGGTTTGGGCACTTACACTGTGAATTTTTCTTGGAAGTCTTTTTTCCACCATCTCACAAAACGCCCCAACCATTCTACATTCCCCCTCACTAGAACCATATGGAAGTCAAAGGCACCCCTCAAAGTCCGAGCTTTCACTTCGGGTGCAGATTCATTACTAATGATTTGAGGCAGAGGAGACAACCTCGTCATGCAATCTCATCAGATGTGTGTGTGTTGTGCTTTAGGAATAGGGAGACTAATGCCCACCTCTTCCTCCATTACCCTTTCTCATGGAGAATTTGGTGTCACCTCTTTGATGTATTTGATGAAAGCTAGGTATGCCCTTCTGGGTTTGATGTTGACCTCATTTAGGGCTTTGGGAAGAGGAAAGAAGGGAAGACTCTATGGAGGTGTGCTATGATGGCGGCTATGTCGTGCATATGGATGGAGAGAAACAACAAGGTCTTTAGGAACTTCTCCCTCTCTAGATCTCTT
>ONZA01014436.1:12311-23636 GCA_900322205.1 Kewa caespitosa | reverse complement strand
TTTTTTTTTTTTTTTTTTTTTTTTTTTTTTGTGTGTGTGTTAATATTTTTTCATTCATCTTTATTTCAGTGACACAAGTATCACAGAAGGAATTGGTCATATATGGGAGGGTCCTTCGTACATGGGCACTCTGGACATTTAACATACGATATCCTGCCTATAGGGCAGGGCAGTGGGGTTGGATGTATGCAACCTTAACACTATTCCAATATCCACACCTTCACCATGAGTTAGACCCTTCACCCGAAATTCGACGGCTATGTGCAATTTCTCAATAAATAAGTACGAACGAGTCAATGAACTATTTTGATTTAGTTCACCTTAATCCAAACCCAAGGTATAGTGTATCAGTTAACTCCATGAGAAATGGTGGACAGAGCACCAACTGATACTTTCAACCCCCCCCCCCCACCCCACCCCAAAAGAAAAAAAAAAGAATTGAAGAAAAAATTAGTTGTGATTTTATTTGAAAACGTAAGGTTGACTTGCAATTTGAAGAATAAGCATAAAGTTGTTGTGGATTGTGCACGACCTCGCATTCGAGGCCTTGTGATTTGTAAGGTCAGGCTGAGCATGCTGAAGGTCAGCTTTCAGCAGATTGTACTTGGCATGCCTATGTTGTTTTGGGCATGAAATCTGAATGCCCGTGCTGAGCTGTAGCAGGGTGAATTTGGCCCTATTTTGCTGGGCATTTGTAGCTTATTTTTGTGTCTGTTTAAGCGTCTTCTAGAGCACAGCTTATGAGCTCAAGTGAGATTCTATCTTAGATGTATTTTCTAGTTCGTTGGTGAAGGACTTGCTAGAGATTTTAAACACATCTTGTGATAGATTGTAATCACATCTTGTCAGATTGTTTGTCTGATGTTGAGAGCTAGAGAGATTGTTCATCTCAATTGTACTTGTTCTCCTTGTTTTCGTGGATTGATTTCTCATTGCCGGTTCTTTTTACCCTTCTTGTGTTCTTTATTCATTCTTGTTTATCCCTAGACATGTATATTTTCTTTGGTTGTCATCTAGCATTGACAGTCTAACGGCTATCATAATGGAAATATTAAAGGTAAATGTTTATAAGTAGTAAACTTACATTATATTTACAGAAGAAAAAGAACGTGTAATTACAAAGTGGTATATGAAAAATATTCCTGTGTCAACAAAAAAAACATATGTTCCACCATGCATATATTTTTTTCCTTTTACTCAAAAAACGGTATTAGTTGGGATTTCTGTCATGGAAGATTGATCTAGCTATTGCGTTACATTATTCTTCTCCTTGCAGTGTATTTTGTCGTGTTGCTAATAGTCTTTTTGAAAAATGTACGTACTAGTAGGTGGCGGCCCTAGCAATGGAGGATATGATATCTTGGATGCAAGAAGGTGGTCAAGTATGTGATTTGAAGTTACGCTAAAGGTTCTATTGATTGTCTGTTCTTTCATCTCCTCCTTATCATTCTCCTAATGTAATTACTCAATATTTTCGTTTCAGGTAGGTATATTTGACGCCACAAACAGTTCCAGAAAAAGGCGAAACATGTTGATGAAATTGGCTGAGGGAAAATGCAAGGTACCTTGGTGTTCCAAGTGATAATCATGAACAACTAGAACTTGACCATTACTTGAGGGCCATCCATGATTGCTGATACAATAGAATGATAGATTAAGTACATGTCATATGTGCCTTAGAAGATCATTTCATTGATAGTGGTTCATGTAATGCCTGTCTGGTTCTCTAGAGTCTAGACAGGTTCTCTAGATCTGTTTAGCGGAAGCATCAGCTAATAGCTCTTTAGTTGTGTGCTGCATGTGCTATTGGGCATTTGCTCGACATGACATAGTTTTGTCCATTTCCTATGGAGCCAGTAGATTTGCTATGTTTTTCCGGCTATGGATCATATGGACTAAATCAATGGCTCATTATATTGTATGCAGTTCTTATTCATCATAAGTTGCAGAGAGTCGTTGCATCCGATAAAAAATTAAAAATGAATAGTCTCTTTGTGATTAAGGTGTTTATCAGTAGCTAAGTAAAAATTCAATCTAAAAGAGGGGTAGAAAAATCTTATTCACACAGCTAAGGCATGGTTTATCATGCAAGCATATAATATAAGTTAGTAGACCTCAAGCATGTGTTGAAGCTACTCCATCCATCCACCATTGACATTCCTATTTGCAGAAAATTTTGTCCCAACTATTGTTGGTTCAATTACGAAAGTAAAAAAGAAAAGGTTTTCGTCAATAACCTGTTGGGATGTACTGCATTCAGATGATAAGGTATTGCATAACATTAGAAGCACTAAAAAATTCCCATAATTGTTTTGTTAAAAAACAAATTATGACGATCTGCTAAGCATCTTAACAAGTGTTATTTCTAAATGGCTAGGTTAATTCTTGATGATGGTATGGTACTAGCCTAGTCGTGATTGATCGTTTCATCATGGATTATTGTGAATGTCACCTCCCCCCTTTGATGGATGTTTTATGCTTAAGCGTTTCATCTTTTGCTTACAGATCATATTCTTGGAGACCCTATGTAATGACGAACGGATTATTGAGAGAAACATACGTCTTAAAGTTCAACAGAGTCCAGATTATGCGGAGCAGTAAGTTTTTACACAGGGTTATTTGGCGGATGTTTACAGGAATTCAAGATAGATATAAGCTAATTGTTGTAGTTTCTCAGGCCTGATTTTGAAGCTGGATATAGAGACTTTAAAAGTCGATTAGATAATTATGCAAAGGTACACATATATGGCATTTTGCGTCAAATAACTTGTCTTGATACTTGAGGTTATCAGGCTTGTGTAAAGCTGTTCTGCGTGTATTACTAGGTCTATGAACCAGTGGAGGAAGGCTCTTATATAAAAATGATAGATATGGTCAGTGGAAATGGTGGCCAGATACAGGTACATCTATGTTATTTTTTTTTTTCTTTTTGTTTTCCTTTTTTCCCATGTTCCTAACATTATATAACTGTCGCAAAACAATTGCAGGAAATCAATGACTGAAATGGTTTTGTCAACCCCATGTTTATTTGTGCTTCTCCAGTCTTTTATGTACTTGCTGAAAAGTATCCTATAGATTCTAAATGTGAGAGCATTGTAGAAATCAGTCCTCAAGAGAGATGAAGTGCCTACATATGATATTATCAACTTGTCTCCAAACACAAATGAGAGGAAGACACATTAATACTGGGGTTATTTTGAATAAGCAAGGTTTATGGACATTGTATCTTATATATGACAAACAGGTCATCATAGGAGCATGTTCGTACCAATATGGAGAGCATAAGAACTTATCTTGCATCTATGGAAACATCAGTCAAATAGGCTCACAATCTTAAACTAAATAAATTTTGGCAAAAGTGTGATTTCAATATATTATGATTGCAATGGATTTATATGTTGTTTGATCTTGCGTTGATTTGTAATTGTTTATTCATAGCGCCTTCACGCCACCACTTAATTCATTTGCTCAATAACTTGTTGCTTTAACCTCAACTTAGTGTAATAGAACTTTCTTCGAACGAAGCACTTCCTAGTTGTCATGTGAGCATTGTTATTTCATATTTTGTTGATATCTTTTTCTGTTACAGGTGAACAACATAAGTGGGTACCTGCCTGGACGGATTGTTTTCTTCTTGGTATGTTAGCAGCATTACACTTCAGATAACTGCCTGATGTTTATCAGTAGCACGTTAAAGTCTGACTGAGAGCTCATTGCTTGAGCAATCCTCTTAAATGTGAACAAATGACAGCAAATACAATGCCCTGGAAAATCCCACCTCTGAAAGGCCCATCAAGACTTTTTTTTATAACATTTATAACGTCGAAGCCAATAATAACTGAGGCCCTACTCCAATTAATAGCCACCCATCTGATTGGCTGGAGCTCATTGCACATAGATGAAGAAACAAGACCAACTGATGCATATTTTCCTTCAGATCACCACACGAAAAAACTAGCAAAAAAGAACATAACCTCCGATACGATGAACAAAATAAAACCATGCGGCTTTTTGCAAAAAGTTGAGGGAGAAAGGCAGTAAGATGTGGGCCAATTCTAGTTGGAGTATAGTAGCGACTGCTTACGTTTCCCCCAAATAGAGAAGGAAAAACGTAGAATTAGCCCGACTCTTTGACTTTACAAGCTCGAACGATAAAGGATGTCAGTATTGTCCTAAGCAGTTTCGATTAGGGAGAAAAGTGTACAGAAAGGGCTCAAGAGCATGTCTTCTGGTTTACACGACTTCAGGCACATAAAGAAGTTATAGAACTCAGCTTCAAATTCCTCCCTTTGGGAATCTATAAAAAAAGGAGAAAAGAACTTCATCGGGATTTCAATGGAAAAAAGCTCCCACAGGAAAACTAGAAGGGATAAGAAAGGAAATTAAGAAATTTGCGAATGACCTGAAAGTCGAACTCCGGATCTAGGGGGCTAGGCACCTTTGAGTTCGCGTGGTGAGGTGATGAGCTTGTTCCCGAGTGGAACAACCTCGATTTAGTTATGCCGATATCTTTTGGTTCTGATTTGAGCTCAGTACATACATAAAGAGATTCCTTTCTTAGAAGTGAAGTAAAAGGTAGTTACATTGTCAACCAATTAGAGCATGAGAACAGTTAAAAAGTGCAAATGTTAAATGCTACTAATATTATGATTTGGGATGACTTCCAAGTTAAAGACTGAATTCCCTCTACGCTTCAGTTGGAGCTAATAGGAGAGAAAATAAGCATAATAGCCAATTCAATAATCTCCATAATCAGTTACCAGATTTCATTGGCTATGAATTGATTCATCTACATCCCAAGCTTGGAACTGACTAGAAATGAGCCATTTTTTTTGTGTTGCAGGTGAATACTCATCTAACCCCTCGTCCTATATTACTTACTCGACATGGGGAAAGTCGAGATAATGTCAGAGCCAGAATTGGTGGGGATTCTGTTATAAGGTGTGCTTCATTTCATGTTTTGTTAAGCCTAACCAATGCTCTGTTGATGACTCATGATACTAGCTGCTTTTACAGTTTCAAAAGATCATCTGGTGGGTAAATTATATCCTACGGTCCTACCCCTTGAACTAAATCAACCCTCTAACTGCAAACTGTTTTTTGTTATGTGTGCAAAACTCCTTTTTCTTATGTGCCTGGGGGTAGTCAAAGCATGGTACCTCCGGGGGCACCATACAAGAACTGGATCTGGTGACTTGGATATTCTGTTAACAGCAGCTGTTACTTGGTGTTTTGTCCAGTTTTTCATGACAGAAATCTTTTGCTTGTAATTCACTATTAAGCTTCACATTGTTGCTACTGATACTAAGTAGTGTTTGAAGTAAGGGGCAAAGCGAGAGGACTCGATGATAACTTTTCACTGAAAAACATATAACACTGAGATACAACTGATTTGGCATTTACCAGAACGTCCAAACCATGAGCCTTGCAGTGGTTGAACGGCCTTTGCCTGGTGGCACCAAGATCTGTTAAGACCTCACTGGAGGAAAGCCACCATTGATGATGCTCCACTGAGTACTTTCCATGGTTCTTGAACATTGCAGTTTGAGAGTAACCCTGAGTGGGTGTCTTAGAGATTTATTCCCAGGTCACCAGTTTGAGTCCCCTTGGGGCCAGTGTAGACGGGGGCTTCGACTAAACACCCATTTTTCTTAAAAAAAAATTGCAGTTTGAGAGAGAGAATTTTAATGAACGGATAGCAGAGAGATGAAGATCTATGTAAAAGGAGGACAGAGGAGAAAAAAGAGTTGTGAATTAGGGTTACTGACTTTAGGTGACTACCAACAAGGCAACAAGTAATTGGTGTGAGTGGTTTGACACTCTCATCACTTAAGCAAGATCGAGGGTTCGATTCTTGTGAATGTAAAAATTACTTGCTGGGAGCACTTTACCCCTTCATGGGCCAACCCGGTGCGAGCAGGATTAACTTAGGTGTGGTTCAAACCAAAAAAAAAAAAAAAAGACTTTAGGTGACTGCCCCTTTTTTTTTTTTTTTTTTTTCTTTTTTCCTTTTTTCCTTTTTTCTCCTTTCGTAGGTTAACTGAACTTTATTTTTGTTTAAAAAGGGTAGGTTAGCTGTCGTACATCGTACTGTCGTAATCGATTGAAGAACTTTTACAATGCATTCACGTGTTCTTCCCTTTTCTTGGCTTTGACGATCATGTCATCGACGTAGACCTCGACTTCTTTGTGCATCATGTCGTGTAGGAGGGTAGTGACCGTCCTTTGGAAGTTGCTCCAGCATTCTTTTATTCCAAAGGCATGACGGTATAACAGTAAGCTCCCCATTGAGTGATCATGACTTGTCGGTGTATCGAAACTAGGTCAATACCCTTGGTTGACCGTATCCCCATATCGTAAAACTTTGAGACACAAGTGTCAGATCCTCCATTCTCGTGTTGTATCTGAGACTCCTAGATGAGTTTGAGTAGCATTGCTCTGAAACTTGTGAGTTTACTTGATATGCTTCTTAGAATCTATTAGTGTGGTTCAGTTCGGTACGAGTCGGGTAATTTTGGTTCAAGTTAATTTCTTGTCACTTATTTTGGATGTCAGACCGGGTTTTGGTTGGGTTATTCGGTTACCGAGTCAGCTTTGCTATGTTTACCATCCAATTATTCCAGTGCTGTATTTGTATCTTCATTTGTAAACCTACATTCCTTTGTGAATGCACAAACCTCTTTCACCTGAAACAGCAAGACTTCCATTTTGTCAACGATGTTTGTCTACATGACCAAGCTTCTTACAACTGCTACGTTAGCAGCACAATTTGGTTTTATTTATTTATTTATGTTTTTAATTTTTTAAAATTTTATCTGAAGACTTTATGATACCAGCTTGTTTTGGAAATAAGGGGCAAAGTGAGAGGACTCAATGCTTGCATTTCACTGAATACAGAAATAAGTGCTAAACTAATATTGCTAGAACATAAGAAGACAATCCCATGATCATATTAAGGAGTTGACCCACTGACTTAAAACATATTAAGAATCCTTGGAATTTAAATTGTTAAAACACATGCTAACTCTTAATTCAGGATTCCTAATTTTTTGAAAACACAATAGCTAACTATTTTGAATCGTTCAACTTACAAGTACTCCAGCTTGAGGGAAGAAACGGGACTTGACAATCTTCATCCAGACTATGTTTACACTTCTTATTTTTGTTCTGTTTTGCCAAGATATTCCTTGTTAATTCTTCTGATGCCTTTAAACTTGTTGCCACGACATGCTAATTATTCTCCAAAATTTGCTAATGGGGATGGATCCTCATTACGTTAGTGTTAGAGGCCATAGATAACCCTTGATATGACTTATGAGCATAACTTTGAATGCACACTAATTTGTTTTACGAGTTTAGTATAAATTAAAATGTTAAATAAATAAATAATTTCGGTGAAAAGTTTTCTAGTCTAATATGGTCTCATGGCTCAAGCGAAAGGTTGATTTGAACATTGTTTCAATTCAAGGGTACTGGTCTGATATGGTGTCATCCCTTTGATCTCCTTTGAATTTAGTAAACTTCACTCTATTATTCATAGCCAATTTTTTTTTTTTACATATTATTATTATTAACTTTTTTATGGACCATTCATGTGATTTAGATATGTTTTTCCTTCTTTTTAGAATGAAAATCTGTTCTTTTTTTTTTTTTTTTTTTTTGGTTAGTGACACTGGGGAAATCTATGCTAAGAAGCTTGCCAACTTTGTTGAAAGGCGGCTGAAATCTGAGCGTACTGCTTCTGTAAGTATTTTCTAACTATATCAAAACAATATTTGTGAACTGGTCGTAACTTATACTCTTTTGGTTTACACTCTGTGTCAAGTAATTGGAAGTTGAACAAAAAATATGCCACAATGTTTGCTGTACGAGGTTGAAAAAGTAAAACATTGCTTCTTATGTCCATCTTGGTGGTGGTGCTTTGTAACATAGCAGTTTGGAATTAACCATTCATTCTTTTCTATCCGTTTTTGCCTTGCCAAAAAAAAGGGTGAAGAAAAGAAATTTTCAACTTTAAGCTGAGAACATACACTAGAAACCAGGTGCCTCCATCTCGTGTGTATGTTTCTTGTCCGAAAAGCTATGTCATCATTGGCGGCGAAAGCATGAATGTGGAAGCTGATGATCGAAAATTCCATTATTTTTCAGTTGGATCCACATCTTAATTTATTATGTTTTGTTCTGTTAATTTCTTATTTCTTTTCATAACACCATCCAGATATGGACTAGCACTTTGCAGAGGACAATTTTGACGGCCAATCATATTGTTGGATTCCCCAAGGTAATTTATTTTGATATAGTATACATTTCTGATATTAAGTAATTAACTCTTGTCTATTTTGTTTATGTGTATGAATTACACACTTAAGTACCACAATTTTTTCTTCTGAATATCATGCATTTTTAGGTGCAATGGCGTGCACTTGATGAAATTAACGCCGGAGTTTGTGATGGAATGACTTATGAGGAGATCAAAAAAAACATGCCCGAGGAATACGAGTATGTACCAAATGTCTCATGTCCAGTGTCAACTGAAAATAGAGATTGTATGATTCAAATAAGAAAATATCACACATTAACTTGAAAATCAGCAGCAACCTTGTTCTAAAGTACCTTAAAGCTTCCTGTTTGTCTACTTAAGGCTATGTTTGACAAAACTAGCTCTAGCTTCACAATTATTAGTAGAAAGTAGTGAGAATATGTTGAAAGTTGCTATAAGATGGTAATATACTAGATGTAGCTCTAGCTTTTAGTGAAAGCTAGTATGAGCAGCTTCACAAAGTAATTGTAGCCTATGTTACATGGACTCGTTTTCAGGTGTCCGATTTGGACACGGACATGGGCGTGTGACTCTTGATGGTTGAAATTTTTGGACTTGGGGACCTTGTATAAATTTTGGACACGGACACGGGGACACGGATTAGCATGATTATTTTTCCTAATTGTTTTTTTTTTTTGTTTTTGAAATTTTTTAATGTGTATTTAATTTACATTATTCAAAAATCGATTAATAAGAGAGAAAAAAATTTAAACAAAAATGGTTTGGAAAACATCTTTTAAAAGTGGGCTCTCATATACAATTAAGTCAAGCCCAGAGTTAGAAGTTACAAGCCCAATAATGTTAGAACTTAGAAAGAACTAGGCCTAGTCTCAGAAAGAGGAACATTAAAAAAACAAAACAGCGAAAAGAAAAAGAAAGAACAGAGCTTAAGAGAGAGGATTTTAGGGTTTGCTATGCCTCTCTGGCGACCATGACGGTGTGAACGGTGGTCGGGATCCGCGATTTGATTCTGCCACATGGGTCGACCATAAGTGATAAGCCCCAAGGTTTTAGTCCTATTATGTATAAGATTAACCTTCAATTTGTAGATCTAGGGTTTTCTTCTTCTTCCTTTTATCTCTCTCTCTCTCTTTGTTAATCCTATTCCCAACTGGTCGTGTCCGATTTCAAAATGCTGTGTCGGACCCGTGTCCCGTATCTCGTGTCGTGTCGTGTCGACACGGGTACGGCACCAAAATTGCCGAGTCCATGTAACATAGGCTGTAGAATGTTTGTAGAATGTTTGGTAGCTGAGAGTAAAACAAACTAGGTGTTGTAGCTTTTAGTGAAAAGCTAGCTGTTTGTAGCAAACATAGCCTAACGTGAATGAGCAAGTTAGTTCTTGTAATTCTCAAACTAAACCGCCTTGTAATGAATATTATTTCCTTGTTGTATTCTTTTTTCCTCGATATTTTGTGTCTTCAAAAATGATAGCTGTTTTTCATTTGGGTCCCAGATCACGTAAGAAAGACAAGTTGCGATATCGTTACCCACGAGGAGAGTCGTACTTGGATGTTATCCAGAGGTTTGTAATCTGTGTACATGACATCTTAATAATCTCTCTCTCTCTCTCTCTCTCTGTGTGTGTGTGTGTGCGCGCGCGCAAGCGCACGCATGTGTCTCTCCTCCCTCTTGCTTGCCCTCGGCCATTGTCTCTAGCTCTTTTTCTTGCGCTCTCTCTTTCTCTCTCTTGGTTTATATTTGTCTGTTTGTTTTCAATTTTTGTAGGCTGGAGCCAGTAATCATTGAGCTGGAGCGCCAGCGGGCACCCGTTGTTGTAGTTTCTCATCAGGTAACATGACTTAAAGTTGTAATCCTAAGATGGTATTTTCGAGTTGATAAATAATAGTCTTTCCAAAATGTGTTCATGCAGGCCGTTCTGAGAGCATTATATGCATATTTTGCTGATAGGCCTTTGAAAGAAATACCACACATTGAGGTAATATGTTCTCATCTATCAATGTGGTTGACCACTATTGTTTTGCCCATTTGATGGTTGTAGCACGTGTTGTAACTCAAGTTGCGCTCAAGTATTACTCTGCTCTACTTTGCCTAGCTTAAGAATACTCGAACCTGAACTGACATGCCAGAATATTCTCTTTGATTTTCCTCGGTCTCAATTCTAAGCCCGACTATTACATTGTTAAATCAGGTTCCCTCTTGTGTCTCATTTTCTTTATTTTTGAAGTTCTGCTTGAAGTTTTGAAATGCAAATAACTAAAACTAGGAATGGTGAAATAAGTTGAAGCTTCACAGCCTGTATCTCGCTTAAAGCTCTTTTTAACAGCGGAATAAGAAATTAAACATATAGGGTGACAGTAAAAATCCTGTAATGTATGAAAGTCGATTGCAAGTCCAGTTTGAGCTCTTCATGAGCTTAACTCGAGCTCTGACCTTGTGCAAGTGTAACTGAATCATTCTATTTCGGATTAAAAATTCTGCACATTCTTATCGAGTGACTTTCATTCATCAAGATGGACAAGTTTTAGGGTGGTTCAAGGAGTAAAAGTCACCCCTATTATTATTGTATACAATAAGCGTACACAGAAACACCAAGTGAATAAATGTCGCAAATTCTTTAGTAAGTTTCCTATTTTCCATTTTCAATACTCGTTGTTGATGATGTCGGTTTTGCGATGTGCAGATGCCTCTTCACACGATTATAGAGATACAGATGGGTGTAACAGGTGTCCAGGAGAAACGTTATAAGCTTATGGATTGAAGACTGAAGCCTCTCAAGTCTTATGTACTATAAAAACGTTTCATTTGATTTACATTAGTTCTTTACTCATTTGACTCTCATTTTTGCTTTCCCATGAAGTTGTATAAATCACAATCTATATTGAAGAATAATCAATTGAAAATTGCAGGTATCGATATCGGCTAGTATCGTCGATTCATGACAAGGTTAAAGTTACTCTGAGAATCATGATACACAAGGTCAATAAAAGTAAATAAGGAATTGATATTCACTCTCAAGAGCATCGACGTTGAGCAGAAATTCT
>ONZA01014423.1:43392-56148 GCA_900322205.1 Kewa caespitosa | reverse complement strand
TCACGTGAAGGGCAAGGAACTTAGGTAAATTTATATATATTTTTTTTTCTTTTCTTTTTAGTTTGTAATGTTTTGTAGTATATTGGGCATACTGCGTCATATTGTATACTATTAAAAAGGGCTACTCCCAAACTTAAGTATGAACTAGTAAGCTTAATACTTTAGCTATTTAAGTTTTTTTGGCTTTTTAACATTTTCGATTTTTATGGGTTTCGATATTTTTAATCATCAAGAAAATACAATGATCCATCTTATTAGAAATAAAATAAAATAAAGTAAAAAGTGAACTAAAATTTGGTGTATACAAATTGTCCCTTTAGCCAAATTTCATAAGAAATGTAGGCCAATGCCAATGAGAAGACAACAACAAATTTTGGTTTTTATTTCGCACTCGACTACAAGTGTAGCCAATGCTTATTAAAATGTCGGGATTAAGGTCGTCCTTTATTACCAAGGAATCCCCTAAACCGACACCCGAATCACCTAGCACCGCCGGGATTTCTCCACTTTTCACCGCCGATGGTCTATTTCAAAGGTTATTTCAAATCGTCCTGCACCGCCGGAGATTCTCCACTCAGACACTGCTGAGGGTCCGTCTTGAAAAAACAGTTGAATCGTCCAGCACCGCCGGAGATTCTCCACTTACCACCGCCGAGGGTCTGTTTCAAAAGTAATTTTTCAAATTGTCCAGCACCGCCGGAGATTCTCCACTCAGCACTATCGAGGGTTAGTTGAAGAGATTTGGATGCACATGATGCAAATGTGAAAGTCTTAAGACACGCGGTCAAAGTCGGACTTGTTGGTGTTTGAAAAAAAATGCCATGAAGGCCTCTCGTGGGATACCGTGTACTTTGGCTTTGATGGGGAGTTCAACGTGGTTGACTCAATTGAGGAATTTCGGACAACCATTGTGTCTCTCGATTTATTGGGAATTTGAGGCCGGGGAAACTGAATGTCCATCGACTTGGCTAGGGAATAAGGAGTGTTCTATTTGACTCCTTGGATTAATTTGGGGGAGTTCGGACAATCATGTGTCCTCTAGTATCTATAGATGGAATTTGTTTTGATAGATTTGTCATGATAAGGAAACTTGACTCTGATAGACTTGACGTCTTTTGACTTCACTGGGGAATTTGTTTGGACAGCTAGGTAACCTTGGATTCTTCTGAGAGTTTTGATCAAGATGAGTGGATGTCCATGGGCTCCACTGAGGATTTAGTTAAGATTGATTCCTCTCTAGGCATCAATTGTTTTGGTGCAATTTGACTTGACTGACTTTGACTGCTTTCAAGGGGCCGGGAGCCGCTCCGAAGAAGCTCTCTTGGTTTTTCTCAGGGTAGATTAGATTGGGCCAGTTGTCCTCTACTGGGGATGGGCCAACTAGGTTCCACTGGGGATCAAGGTCAATATTTTGACTCCTTGGGGATGGGCCGATGAGGTTTCTGCTTGGGATTATAGTCAATATTTAACTTGCTGGGGGACGGGCCAAAAGGGTTCCGCTGGGGATAGGGTCAAGATTTGACTCAATGAGGATGACGCGGGTTGCAGCACCGAGAGGAATGAAATGGTTTAGACGAAAATGATCGGGTTTGTTTGGGAGCTTGGACCGAATGGATCGACATGAGCAATGGAATTGAAGGATCAATTTCCTCAATGATGATGTCGATGACTAGGATGTGAGTACGCAAGTTACAAGGGAATGTCCCGAATAAAGATATGAATGTCAAGGAGACACCTGGAGACAAGAAGATTATGGAAAGTAGATAACGCTAGTTCGCATCAAGCGAGTTAAGCCTTAGAGGGCGTGAATTAGAGTGAGTGGAATAACCTATGCTAGGTTAGGCTTCGTGTTTGGGGAAATGAGTTTTTTGCAAGAGAAAACTTTGAGTCTTAAGTCAATGATTGGATAAGTCAAGAAATTCATGATCCGAAAGTGAGTAGTGAATTGAGTCTATCTAGACTACATGCCTGAACCATTGCAATGATGGCGGCAATTTGATTGAAATTGTATTTCAAATGAAAGGGGTTCTATGCTTTTCACAAGGGATGAAGGTAAATATATTTTGAGAAAACATGTGTGCTGAACACATTTGTATGCCAATGTCTAATCACAAATTACAATGCAAGGCATGAGAAATGATCCAATTTCGGTACACGTCAGCGGGCTCGAGGCCCATGTCCAAAATGCACCACTTGATTCGCCATTTTCATTTTTTTTTAATAGTGAGAGCTAACGGAAATTGACCACTTGAAATGAGATAGAATCGACCAAGATCAATCACTTAAAACACGAGTACTCGCGACTCTCGCTCTTCCATACCGTCGAATTTTGGTTTTTTTTTTTTAACATAGCGGGAGTTCACCAAGTTTGACCACTTGCAATGAGATATGTTCGTCCAAAATTCTACCACTTAGCATTATTTCTCTTGATCCTCGCTCTTCCATCTAATTAAGATTTTTTTTTTTGTCTGTTGCTGGGGATAGAGATAATCCTCTAACCGAGTCTCCGGCAAACTGCCTAAGTATCCCGTCTGTGGGAATCAGGTCAAACATAGTTCAGGGGGGCGCCTAAAGGGCACATATGTCATTTGACCGAGTGCCTGGCGAGCTGCCTACGTAGCCCGCCTATGGGAATTAGGTCAAGCGTAGTTCGACTACGCCTCAAAGGCAAATATGTCGTTGATCGAGTTCATGGCGGATTGCCTATGTATCCGTCTGTGGGAATTAGGTCCAGCGTAGTTCGACTGCGACTCAGGGGCAAACAGGAACCTTAGGGGTTTTGATTTTGATTTTTTTATTACAATGCTCTCAAAGATCTTAACAACAGCAAATTAAATGACTTATAATTAAACATGGAACTTCTTCAGCTGGTCGAGATTGTTGTAACTGCTATATTCATTTTCGTCCAAATCAGCCAGTATAACTACACCTGCAAGGGTGATTTGCTTAATCAGGAATGGGTCAGACCAGTTCGGTTTGAACTTGCTCCTAAGGTCATGCAAAGGTGCTCGAATCTCTTTCAGCACGAGATCTCCTTCTTGAATATCACGGATGCGGAACCTTCTACTGAAAGCCCTGGCGATTTGGCATTGGTAGCCTTGAATGTTGTGAAGTACTGCAAGTCGACGTTCATCGAGGAGAGCTAGTTCCTCGTATCGAGCTTGATACTAGAGATCCTTGGGAATATCGCTTCCTGCTATCACTAGAAGTGACCTGACTTCAGTTTCAATTGGCAGCATTGGCTCCATGCCATAAACCAAAGAGCAGGGCGTAGCGCCAATCGGGGAATAGAGGCTCGGAATCCCCCCAGTGCATCAGCTTCTCGGGCCATTCTCTAGTCCTTTATGTCATCTTGGCCAAAATATTACAGATTGCCTTGTTGGGTGCCTCCATATCTCCATTGGTTTGAGGTATGTATGGCGAAGACAGATGGTGTCTTATCTTGTACTTGTGGAGCATTTCCTTCATATGCCCTTCAAACTGTGATTCATTGTCAGAGATAATCTCAAAAGGCATACCATAGAGGCAGATGATGTTGTTCATGACAAATTTGAATACATGCTTTGCCCCAAGGGCTGCAAAGGACGCAGCCTTGATCCATTTCGAGAAGTAGTTGACCGCGACTAGGATGTACTCATGCCCATTTGAGGTCTTGGGATGAATTTGGCCGATGATATCAATCTCCCAAGTGGAGAATGGCCATGGCGAAGTCATGTTATGTAGAGGCCTTGGCGGCATGTGGTTCAGTTTGGCAAAAATTTGGCACTTGTGGCAGGTGCGAACCATTTGATAACAGTCGCGTTCCGTTGTAGTCTAGCTAGTAGTATCCGGTGCAAATGATTTTCTTGGCTAGCATCCTACCATTCATATGAGAACCAAAAACGCTGCTGTGAATTTCTGTCAGGATCTTCTGTGCTTCGATAACACAGAGTTGGAGAGTGCCATCTAGGCCTTTGCGGTACAGCTTGCCGGTGTACATGGTGTAATGCATGGTGAGGCGTCAGATGGCCAACTAATCCTTTTTAGAGATTCCTGGGGGATATTCTCATTTCTCAAGATAATTTTGTATATCAACAAACCAGGGTTCACCTTCTGTTTTTGTAGTCAGAGTATTAACATTCTTTCCCTTCACAGCGGGTTCACGCCTCTCTTCTAGAGTGATCAACTGAGCCCTTGCTCCATTTTCCAAAACCAGCGAGGTGGCAAGGTTGGGTAAAGCATCTGTAAAGCCATTCTGTTCACGTGGCAAATGTCAGAAAGTTATATCTTCAAACAGCAGGATCAATTGCTATAAACAATCGGCATAGGCTTGAAGGTGCTCTTCTTTAACCTTTCATGCCTCTATGGTCTATGATATGATGAGATTGGAGTCTCCAAATACAGTTAGGCATCATGCCCCTACTGCTATGGCGGCCTTGACTCCATTGATACACGCTTCGTACTAAGCCGTATTATTGGTGTTTGAAAAGTCAAGCTTGACTAAAAAAGGCACAGGGAGGCCATCGGGATCAATCAACAGGACACTGATCCCATTTCCCTTATAGTTAGAAGCACCATTGAAGTGCATCTTCCATTGAGACTCCTCGATACTGAGGATGTTTGCGTCGGGAAATGAGTCATCATACTCGTCCCCATAAATGAAGCCATCAGCTTCCAAAATGGCTCGTCCTTTGACGAACTTCTGATTTATGCATTTGATGTCAAATTCGGATAGTAGAGCATGCCACCTAGCCAACCTTTCACTGATGATCGGCTTATCAAAGAGGTACTTGATCGGGTCAAGTTTTCAAATGAGATAGGTCGTATGAGCTTGGAGATAGTGCCTCAGCTTCTTGGTAGCATAGACAAGTGATATGCATGTGCGTTCAAGCGGATTGTATCGAGTTTTTAACTCAAGAAGCTTCTTGGTGTGGTAATAGATGGCCATCTCTTTTCTAGTTCCCTCTTGATCTTGGGCGAAGAATGCCCCCATGGTCGTTTCAGTTACAGTCAAATATAGCAGCAAAGGTTCATTGGGCTTCGGAGGCATCAAGATAGGTGGCTTAGCCAGGTAGCATTTCATAGAATCAAATGCTTCTTGACATTGATCATTTAATTTGTTGGTAGCTCCCTTCATGAGGAGTTTGAGAATTGACTCACAGGTAGAGGTAAGTTGCGAGATAAAGCGACTGATGTATTGGATCTGTCGGACTTCTTTCTCAGTGCGGGGAGGAGGAAGCTCCATGATTGCCTTTCTTTTTTTGGGGTCATCTTCAATCCCTTTCTTGTTTACTACAAATCCGAGGAGCTCGCAGGAGGTGGCCCTAGAGACACACTTTTGCGGGTTTAGTCGGAGTCTGAACTTCTGACTTCTGTCAAAGAAAGTTCAGAGTGCATCAATGTGCCGTCCTCGGATATTTCTTTTGATGATCATGTCATCGACATATACTTCAACAATCTCATGGATCATGTCATGGAGGATGGTAGTAGCAGCTCGCTGGTACGTTGCCTCAATGTTCTTGAGCTCAAATGGCATCACCTTATAGCAGTACGTTCCCCAGGGGGTGATGAAAGTTGTCTTAATCATGTCTTGCATGGCCATTAGGATCTGATTATATCCAAGAAGCCGTCCATAAATGAGAACATGGCGTGGTTAGCCGTATTGTCGACTAGCATGTCGATATGAGGCAAAGGAAAATAGTCTTTAGGGGAGGCTGCATTCAGATCACGGAAGTCGATGCAGATTCGGACCTTTCCATCTTTCTTGGGGACAACGACAATATTGGCCAACCACTCTCTGTGTTTAACAGCTTTTCGTAGAATCCGGCGTTGATCTTCTTCTGAATCTCTTCTTTGACCTTTAGACTGATATGGGGTTTCATGTGGTGAAGCTTCTGCTTCTTCGGCTTACTGTCAGGTAACAGTGGTATACGGTGTTGGGAAATGTCGGGGTCAACACACAGCATGTCTGCATATGACCAAGCAAACACATCAACATATTCTCGGACAAGCGCTGTGAATGCTTCGTTTTCCTCTGGTGACAGTGTCGAGCCAAGTTTGACTTCTTTTCTTTTTTCTTCTGTGCCGATGTTTATAAGTATGGGCTCTTCAACCGGTGACATGTACGTCCTTGACTCATCCTCATGCAATGGATCATGCTCTGTGACAGACTCTTGCATGCAAATATGTTTAAAACGTAAGGATAGGTCTTCTGTGTCTGAGGTGTCAGATGAACATGTGGTGGAAGCAAGGCTGTTTAGGGAAGATGATGAAGATGAATGGTCAGACTCGTAGTGAGCAAGCCCCAATTCACTGGAGAGATTTACTTCGAACTCAAGAAAGTTTCCTCACCCATGGTTAGGGTTAGGATCGGGTAGGCTTTTTGTAGCTTGTTTGTGTTTTGGAGGACGGTTGCCAACATAGATCCGGATCTCGTTGTCTCCCCCCATCTTCTTGAATTCCCAACTCCACTCTCGGATGTTCTAACTTGGGGAAATCAGATGGGTAGGGTCAAAGTTATTGTCATCGAGGTGATTCATTTGGAAAAGGCAATTTAAAGCTCGGTATCTGATATGTTCAACCCAATCTGGCTGTTCGGTTGTGGTGTCATGGATATCGGCTGCAGGTTCATCTACACTAACCTGGATACCATTGAAGAATATCTCCAAGCTAGGGAGGGTCTTTTGTTCTTTTGGGTCATACCACGGTTCAGGGAAACTGTAGTAGAGAGTGTCTTCACCAGGTCAGACAAACTAGCCATTCAAGGTGTGTTTGGGAGAGATGTGTGGGTGAGGCCTCTGTATAGGAGAAAAACCGAGGCCTGTGCGGTTTTTGTTGTCAAATGGTAGGATTATTTCTTTGATTCCTTTTTCATTCTTGTCAAGCCCGGTCCTGGGTACATGTCTCATCCTGAGCAATATATGTGCTCCTCTTGCACAGGTTCTCTGCCCGTCGAGGGTAGGTCGGTGAGATGTTGAATTCTTGTTTTGGTTAGGTTTCGCCATCTGGATAAGAAGAGATATTAGTACAAGATCAAAATTTGAAGGATGATGGACGAATGTCAGTCAAGTTATGATTCTTGTGACGGTGACACTATTGAGGAGAATGAGGGAATTACCCCTAGAGAATTTGACGGACTAGGAGATCACTCGAGGAAGATTGGGGGTTGCCCCCCCGAGAGTTTGAGTAGGAATCCACTTTGGGAAAAGATTAAGGAATTTCTTTCCATAATTCGTACAAAAGACATGTTTTTGTTTTTGTTTTTATTTGGACCGAGCCCGAGGGCTGCCTACGTATCTCCTGTGTGGGCTGGTGAGTAAGTCATTAAACATAATCAAGGCGATTTTGCAAAAGTGCATTTGGAGAATCAGGTCCACGTAGTTCGGATTACATGAATAGCATAGATATTTTTTTTTTGTTTATTATTGTGGTCGCATTCCTGAGGAGTTGCATACGTACCCCGTTGCACGTGCTTACAGGTGAAGACAAAATGTGCGTGGATCAAATGAAACGTAGTTCGAGCCTATGTTACATTAAAATGAATGTTCACAAGTTTAAACTACACTAAAGATTAAGAGTTAGAAATCTTGGTTTAGTCCACCTATATGGACACAAAAGGGTGGACTTGGTGCGCCTTGGGGCGACTTAGATCACATCGTCATAGACGGACTCCCAGGGACGGAGCTGGAGATCCTCCATCAAAGAAGAAGGGTCAAATTTCATCATGGGCCAAGCAATGCCGTTGATGTTTCTGTTAGGAGGTTCAAGGAAATGATTCTTCATGGTGTTGAGGGCGTCCTGATCCTCGTTCACGTTTAGGTCAGACAAGGCCCGTTCAAAATAATCCAGCCAATAGGAAAGCAGCTACGTCATGACTCTGATGTCGGTGAGAGGGTTCTCTAACTGTGGAGGGAGTGGTGGCGGGTTACCGTTTGGGATATCTGTCATCCTCTAATTTGGGGTACTAATGTAATGGTATACAGTAAACGGCGTTGCTACATTGGTAGCACCTGAGAGCAGTGGCGAACCAATGATGGGGAGACTCTGATTAGTCTAGAAGAAGCACGGGTCCAACGGGAAGATCTGCAAAACAGCAGCAATAACACCAATGTTAGTGCATGATGGAAAAGGCAATGCCATGTTAATGTGCAATTTCGTTTTGTACGAATTGGGAGCAAAATTCCATTTTTTAACTTAGAAAGTGGGATTCTGACTATGATGATTCTCAGGGAGCATTTGCGAAGGGATAATGGGCATGTGTTTGACTCGAGAAGGAGTGGATGAATTTAGTTTGGAGGAATAGACTCAACTCGATAAGGATAGTGCACATTTTTGTCGTGAGGACGGATGACTCAGAGGATGAGATTTTTGTAGGGACTGAGGTGCGGATGTACACGAGAGACCCAAATGGGAAACTCTAGGACGACCTATATGGGTACGGGATGCATGAATGCAAATGCATAAGACAAGACTTTTTTTTTTCTTTTTTATATAGATGAATGCATGATCCTAGGGACAAACTCTAACGCCTGAACGCAACTATGTACAAATGAGTTCCATGAGCATTTATGAACACATGCATAACAATGCACTAAATCTATATGGACGAATGGACGGACATAAGTATGACGTTATATGCTGATGCGTGTGTATGCAAATGTATCTACGTATGCATGTGAAGATGTATGGATGTGATGGATAATATGTACAATCACACAAAAGTTAGATCAAGCATGAGTTGGTCCAAGTGCACCTTAAAGGTCTCACTAAAATGCTTTATTGAGATTATTATGTTCAAGTGACCCAATCAACCAAATGCTTCAGGGGATGGATGCTCTCTGCAGTGACAGGTCGCAAGTAGTTCATTGTATGCACCAATACATTCTTAAGTATTTTGAGGTGATTCTATTAATGGTCCATACCAATTAGGTGGAACCATGCTTAGAAATTGAAATACAACGCGTGTGTGTGTACGGACCAATCTTCAAACAAGCCACTCCAAACAACAAGTAAGCAAACAAGCACATCTATACATGTGATAATTTACAAGGGTACGATCATGATCATCACTCAAGTTTACGAAATAAAAGTTTATTTATTTTTGAAAGGGATAAGACGTATGGTCGGGTCTAAACCTCTAGGAGATGGGTTGTTTTTATAAAATAAAAACAACCCGCCACTCGTCCCCTGCGGAGTCGCCAGTCTGTCGGATCGATGGAAAATCTATGTGTTTTCCCGTGAAAGGGAGTCAGGGCTCCCTCCACCCAGAGGCTCGAAAGTCTGTGAAGAAGTAGGTTTAGAGTCGCCACCTTGTTATAACCCAAACAGCGACGTAGGGTTACTCGGGAAAACCCGAACAAGGTTTTAAGGAAAACCATCGCAAAACCATAGTGACTCTGTGATTGATAAGGCAAAAGATCTGACTGTCAAATGATCTGGGTCCGGGGTTTAAGTTATAGGGTACGAACATCCGAGGTGGACCCGTTTTCCTATCCGTCATGCGACGGGAACCTAATAATACGTCATTGTCCCTAATTTTGAGTGAATTTTGATGAGGATCATGATTATACCTGAAATAAATGAAAGAAAGCGATTAAGCAGGTATCTTGCGAATGTACAAAATTATAACAAGCACATGGATATTAATTTGAAGTTAGCACACGAATGTACGAGAATATACCGTTGGACCGACATGTCTTTCAGTGTATGGCGGGCTTGGATATAGTAGTAATGTGCTACGTGTAGCTCATCATGGGACTTGAATCGACTCATGGATGAAATCCCTAACGTAGTTCCATTCGGGGGGACCCATTCAGCAGGTCCACGGAGCCACTCGGTGGGAGCGGGTAAGGATGGGTGAGCGAGTTCCTGCTCAAAAAGGTAATAGCCAAGAGGCAAAGGCATATGACTAGTTCCAAGAGACATATCAATCCGAGGGCGGGAGAGGTTGGAGTACGACCAACGTCACCAGGGACATAGCTAGAGTGAGAATCGGGATACCCCAAGATATCAACTATTATAGGTGGGTTGACCCGAACTTGGTTCAAACGCATAACTGTTTGATTCTCGAGTATTCCCATTTCAAGGGAGGAAATGAACTCTCGGGGAGTGAAGGGGTTTATATTTGGATATGTGGAGTTGATGGATATGGTAGGCTTAATGAGATGGAGTGTGGCTCTATAAGAAAAGTGAACGGATCCCCCGTAATGGCCCCGAGCCAAATAAGAAGGAACGATCAAGCATTCGTTTGCATTCAATCATTAGGTACTCAACAAGGCGAGAGTATATACTCCGTTTGGATAATGGAGGATACTGTTTGATATGGAGGTGGGTGGATTACCCATGATTGCGTACGAGCGAATGTTTGATTCTAATATCGAATTTGGCACAGAGTCATGCTATACATCAAAAGGACATGCCGGTCCTAAGTCTAAACAAGCATGCAAGTGTGAAACAGTTGACAATTAACAACTGGTATTCGATCCGTTATTAACCTTGACTAGTGGCCATTCAGGTTAAGATAGAAATAGAGAGGCGGCCATATCAACCGTCATCCCTGGGGCTGAACATCGGGCCAAAACATATCAGTTTGAGTTCAGAGACATGTAATTCCACTGTGGGCATATCCGCTTAGGAGTCATCTTGTTTTGAGATAATCCTTAGAGAGTCAATATCGGGGCAGGCAGTCTCATCATGGCCCAAACTGATATGAATGGACCCAACATGTCAAGATTGAATAGCGATTCAAATACAGTTGAAAATTGTCAACTGAGTTCATTTCATTATAAAAGCCGAGTTCTATTTACAAGTGGTGTCATGCATGCAAGGAAAGCGATAAATCCAATTTCCACTATATGGTCTTGGAAGACAGTATATGGTTGGATGTAAAAAAGAAAATACAATATTCCAAAAGGAAAAAAATGCTAGAAATTCATAAAAATAGAAAAAGTGACGTAAAATAGCCAAAGAAATAGGACAATTGTTCTAATAATGAAAAATGCTCGTTTGAAGTTGGTCTTCAATCCTAGGAGTCATCAAAAGTCCACTCTGAGCCTGGATGAAATCATGACGGGGCATAGGGGCCTCCGGGGCATCATTTGAAGTTGGGTGACAATTTCGGTTAACGGTTTATTATTACCTATTTAACACTTTAATTCTAGAAAATTGCTTAATTGGACTCTAAAAATTACAAAAAATAAAATAAAATTGTGGGTGCTAGTACACTTGCTGAAGAACTAGACTGGAGAGTTTTGTGATTTTTGCACTTAAATTGAATTTATTAAACATACTCAAAGTTGACAGTTTAACCGGATGGGACAGTGGGCTAGGCCCAACTTGGAAAAATCACCATAAACTAGTTAAAAATCAAAATGGGCTGATTTTAAATCCCAATGATACCTTTTTAAGTTCACCCTGTGTACATCAAAAGAACTGGGTCAAGGAGACTCAAACCCGTTTCAGTTTTAGACCATTTATAGTTTGATCGTTAAACTTGATAATGGGTTACTAAAACATTTTCGTTTATTTTTTGGTTTATCAAAATTGAAATCAGATTTATTCGTTGTGTTATTGACCAATGGGGGTACTTTGAAAAATTGCGAAATTTTATTTTAATGATCGAGAACATTTTTGTTTTGATTTAAAGTTGAGATGCTAAGTCAAAAATTAGGACAGTTCATTGGGTGAACTTGGGAAAATTACCGTCCCTAAACTACTTGGAGTTTGAGGACGTGGTAGGTGCCTTTAAAAATCCCTAGACGTCTACTTCATTTGTCATTACGGATAGAAATCCAAAATCATAACCGATTAAGAGGAAATGAGCCTAAATAGTAGGATATGCATTGATCGTTATCGAGATTTGACCGAATTTCAAAGGGGTGCCCAGAACAGTTCAGATGTTTAAATCATACGTTCATATTTTCAATATGAAGATATTTGAGTTAGATAGGAGTAGGCTTTTCAATCGCTTCAATCTGACTTCAAACGAGAGAGATATTGAGTTTTTAGTGACAAGGTGTCAAACTATACGAAAATCCGAAAACTAAACTTGTCTTCGGAGACTCATTTATTGATTCACCAAGCACACAAGCACGGTTTTTGTTCATTTTTTTTTGTTTTTTTTTTTGTTTTTAGTTAAAACAAAGTGCAAAATATGGTATTTACACTAATTACAAAATCACCAACTTAAGCTCTCAACCATCAAGTTGCTCACAATGGTTTGGTGGGGTCAAAATGTCGTCTAATGGCAACTAGCCATTTTGCTTATGGTGACGGGTTGGAGAGTTTTCTCAAAAAGAAGAAAGATAAAATGGGCACAAAAAGGCAAATTGAGTTATTAAGTGTGATTAAGAGAAAAGATGAAAAATTGAAAAGAGATTAGAAGTCTTACCCTTATTGATTCCTTGGATGATCCACTCTTGGCACTTGAAGAAGTGAGTTAATTATTGTAGCCACAAATTTCGAATCAAGTAAGGAAAGGAACAAGATCGAAATATATTCACAAATTGAATATTTGTATTAGTTTAAAAGAATTGTGAATACTGATCTCTGTGTATTTCTTTACAGCTGAAAGAAAGTAATTAAGTCTCTATGAAAGAATCCGATCCGTGGGCCGAAGCTTGATCCAGAACGAGATGAATATGTATCTCTCGAGCTTTGAGGCGAGAAACACAGATTTGATGATAAATCTTCTACCATTGTGGAGAGTCTCTTCGATTGATGATGAATCTTCTACCGTTGTAGAGAGACTCTTTGATTTGGTGATGATGATGATGGCCT